>JARKIC010001995.1:0-83492 GCA_029378375.1 Mycena olivaceomarginata | reverse complement strand
CCTAATTTTGGAACCAAAGTTGAATCAAATTTGGCTCAAGGTCACATCCTTTCAATACCTGTGAGATACACACACCCACCTGGAGACCTGAAATTTCACATGGGGCCTCGGACGATATTCATCCTGAGATGCATTGTTGGCACCATATAACATAATACCACCCCATAGAGCCCTGAATATCGAAAATCACCGAAAATTGCACCACTCCCCATTTTTGCGACTCTTCTACTTAGGAACAGCACAAGCGCAGGATCCTTAGGGCATATGGTACAGATCATATAAAACCAAAAATCATGAGAACGGTTCAGTATTGCGTGAGAAATCCTTGTTTGTCCGAGTTGTAGGTATGTCCGGGGCGGTGGGGGACGATAGTAGATGGGATATGTAATAACTCCCTGGACGTCACCTGAGGCTCCAGCTGTGATTTCAGCGAGGCAGGACAAAGCAGACTATGGAACGACCAACCTTGACACCAACATTTATGACAGAGCTCGTTGTCGTACCGGAGTCGCGAGTATGTTGGAACTCGCGCCTTGACCAACCTTCTCGTGGAGACTGACGAGTGGATCCCATGACATTCATGACAGGGGGAAAAATTGAACGGAATATGTTTGAGTTGGCGACAAAGCAAGACAGGAAGACGAGTTGATTCGGGAACAACGGGCTTGGCATGCAAAATTCCTTACAGCGTGATAATCTGAATGAATAAGTCCTTGGACATGGAGGGATATCATGCAGCGTCGAAGTGGGAGATGATGGGAGGAGTGAAAAGCGATGAGAAATAAACTATTCTTGCCATATCGGACGCGAATCTCAGTGTGGTTAATTGTGTGCTGACAGCTTCCCGGATCGCGTCTCTCAATGCAGTCCGGAAAGGTCACACGGATTAAGTGTCACCATAACTCAAACATGCATCAATTTCAGGGTTACAAATGCGCAATGAATGTGTATGCTCAGATTAGCGAAACGATCTTGGGGGGGGGGCAATGAACTCGTCAGAGGATGCGAGTCAATAGCATCCAAACCGCTGAGAAGCTGCACGTACAATCAACGCAGAGTGCAGAGCACGATCCACACCCAGTGCACTCGAGAGGCCAGTACCCACTGTTGTGCGCAAATCATCAACTGTGGCACGCATCCGGCCTCAGGATCGAGGTCACACTTACGCTGTATTCATATTATGATATCCACACCCTGAAGAGAAGAGGTCGGCGAAGACTCTCTGGGGTCATCAGAACTTACATCTTTAGTGAGGGTGGTGGTCGGGCCTGGGGCCGCTTGCACGGTGCTGACCGCGAGAGCGACAAGGGCAAGGATAGAGCGCGTGAGGTGCATGGTTGGAATGCTGAATTGTGCCAGATGCGCATCCTTCTTTTATAGTGTCAAGGTTCGATGATGCCGCAGGATCCCGGCGTCCAGACCAGAGAAAATCCGAATACAATGTGGGGGACTTGATGTGGCGTGACCAAAAATTGACCCGGAGTAGATGGCAGTTCAGCACTCCATTTTGTTTGGGCCGCCAAGAATGCCTAAATTGATATTGCCAAGTCGCCGTTTATAAAAATGAATAGAAATCGCGCCTACATACTACACCGGATGCTGGGCCATACGCAAAACAATAGGATTCTTGCTCTTATCTTAAGGAACGTGGCTCGGTGGCCCACCCCAATTCTTTGTGATAAATTGCCTAAGAGGAAGGGGCCGGCCGGCTTCAAATGTTTCATCGAGGTGTAAGGCGCCAAAAACTCTGCCAGACTCGCCGTACTGTTGCTCGAATCAGCGGTGCAGAGGTCTCGGCCTTGTAATCACGCATCCACATTTCAAACCTGGAACCTGGCTGGCCGCCGGCTGACAACTATCGTGAAATCGGTTCGGCAACAAATGACCGTAAGTCGCGGTAAACATGCACATCGATACATACCAGAAACCGCGACCAGCCCAGACTCGGATGGTCCCCGTTTGCGCAGAGTAGAACAGAGTTGTACTGGATATCAGTACGCCGAGAGCGAGCGACGTAAACCTACGCGGATTAGCATCTGGCAGCAATGCAAAGTGAAACAGACACTCGCCGGGTTCTTCATTTCGCGTAACCGAGCGACTTTGGCGGGAAACCTGAAACTTGGATGACCCGCCGCTTAGGGACCGCCACGATCCACCTTTGCATTCCTCTGCAGATAACTTTACGATGCCTGCGCAACACCTGAGAAGATTCAGCAGTATCGAGCGTGGAGTGCCAAGTGCAACGCGCGAGCCGCTACGGTGAGGATCAAAGCCTGGAAAGCTGTTGTTGCAGATTGGAACACTGGGACCATAACAGTCAAGCATAAGAGAAAAGAACGCGTGAAAGATGTCAAAGGAGTTTGGAACGAATGAATCAAACTCACTCTAATTCCCGTTTGTCTAGGATGTTAACTTCACTGGATTCAGGCCCCGTAGGCACAGGTCTGCCGGATCCCACTAGGCATATGTGTAGGCAGACCAGTGGGCCGACCTTTGCTGAACAATTTGCCGATCCCTGCCGAGGTTGGTCTGTGTGTTCCAGCCGGAATAGGCACACCTAGACCGACGGGCCCAGCCAGAAGTGCACTACCAATAACTAGAGCCAATCTGTGACCTCATTTCAATAGCGACCTACCTGGACTCAGGTCAGCCAGGGTCGGCCACGATAGGCACTGAAGCACAGAGTCGGTGTGCATGCATGAAAGCAGATATCCATCTGCCAACAACACACACAACAAAACCAGTATGTACAGTGAGGTCGGGGCTCCACACAAAGTATATGTGTGCTGCAATCCAGGTGATCAACATTGAATGCCAGCGTGATAATAATAAATGGGGCAGTGCAACCAGCACACCGCCGAGTGTGGTGAGTGAGAATCAAAATAGTTTCCCCCGAGTCTCCTTCCATTCCTGCCATCAAATCCATCTCATCATTCTTTCCACCACCGTGTCACCGAACCAGAAACCTGTTCCAAGCCAATCCAACTGAATCAACCGTAACAAAAACATAAGGACTGCCTCTGACATTGCCAACAACAACCAGTACAATCCTGCGCTAGGTCTACCCATTTCAGGGCAACACTCCATAGGTCGTGCAGGGTGCTGGGATCGAGTCTCGAGGACACTTCGACCATCCGAAACAAAACAAAACAAAACAAAAAAGTGGGGTGAAAGTGGGGATGTATTCTCTCATCTTGCTACAGTACATCGGTGCTTTTATACTCGTATAAGAACAATGCGGAGCTTGAATCGTAGTTCAAACAATGTTGAACCATGTAGCAACATGTCAACGTGTCGATATACAACAGGCTGTGCATAACACTGCCAACAGGCTGAACCACAGCCACCACACGGCTGTACATGAACTCCAAACATGATTCATCCTCTGGAGATGAAACCGTGGGAATTGAGTTGTTCCAGCCCATTTCATGTCTCAAATTATCGCCAGCCTATCAGCACACCACTGTCGGCCCGGATTGGTCAATGTGGGCAGGCCTCACACAGGCAGACGTGCTAGACCAACATAGACCTGGACAGTTGCACCTCAGCAGAGATCTGCGAACATAGGCACATCTGTGCCTACGGGGGGGTCTGAATGCAGTGCTTCTGTTCAACGCTGTGCAGCGGCCGAAACTGTGGAACGAAACTAATTCCGGTTCGCCTCAAATGCATGGGTCTGAAAAACATGCCTGAGAAGGAACCCCCCCAGGACCATCCTTGGTCACTCGAGACTATTGTTCACCCTGGCGTGTTCCCTTCATGGCTTGACGGAGTAGCCAGAGCACACATGAGGCATTTTCGACTCGCCCCTCCACTCAAGAAGAAAAGAGCTGTGACTGAGCGTATCATGATTCAGGAGACCCCCAAGGTTTTTTTCACTGTTTGTTTTGCGATGCAAGAAAAAATCAGATGAAGCTGAGGGTTGATTTCTACGGCACCGGGATTTTCGGCCGAGCCGACAAGTACGAGATACTGAACAGAACCCCCATCGCGAATGGTAGACAGAGAACTGAGAGAGAGATGGCCTTCAATTGATGATCTTCTGCACCCCACATTGCACCGAGGATACCTGCGTGTAATTATCAATGAGGTGGGGTTCGTTGACCTGTGAGGTAGAGGCCGTACCCACTCCCAAGAGCGCCGTCCCGGAACCAATGGAGACAAGCGGATAGGATAGCATGATGAGGGTGCTGTACACATGAAATCTCGTTGAATAGAGCACCTACTCAGTGGAATTAACGACATGGAATGGGAAGCATGGGGAACATACGCGCTCAGACCAAATTGGCCCTGCTTTAGAAAGAACTAGGAAGGCCACCGCGGTGACGATGATACTTCCTATGAATAGTCCACATGCACAGAGCATGCATATGTACGGCCCCCGGATATTGTAGTCCAACATCTCCGGTTTTGGTGGAGCTGTGGTGATGAAAGCGGCTGATGTGGCCATGAGAAGACTCCCCTGCGGTTCCACAAGTTAGTCAATTCCTGAATCGGATTCGTCAGATACCAACCACTAGAAGGAAATTGTTCAATCGATCACAGAGCTGCCGAGTTCCTTCTACCCATACACTATCATCACCTTCGTGATAAAGACGTATGGATGCCCAGACGGGGCTCAAACCAACATGGCCGAACGATGCGACGGAGAGGATATTGAAAATTGTCCTTTGGAGCGCGCCCAGCGGTCCATTCACGGCCGGCCTTCTCCAATGAGGTGGAAGGGGAAGTCTTGTCAAAACATCTTGTTCCTTCTGGACGAGAGTCTTGCGTTCCATACCGTCTACAGAAGTCGGGACAGGTGGCATGAGCGTGAAAGCAAGGAGGCGCCAGCCATCGGCCCTCGGAATGCCGTAAATTGATGGAATCAAACAAGCGTGCGAGCTGCGGCCTTCTTTTTTGGTTTTTTTTTTTTTTGAGGAGCGTTGAATGGTGGGAAACGAGAGAGGTTTGGGGCGTGCTGCCTCCTCTTCCCCATCCATCGCGGGAGACTCAGGCGGCATCAAGCTGCGGCCTTCTTCGATCGTCCCCTTTCCTCCCGCGCCAATCGCCGTAGGTGCAACTCTCCTTCTAGGGTGTATCGCTTGAACCAGGTCACTTATATTTTTCCACTACACCCTCGCCGATTCCCTTCTCGCTGAAGAATTTATTCTCAGCGCCTTGCTCAGCCACTGAGGCAGTAGCTACGGCAAGGTTTATACGCCACCGATGTCTGATACCACGGGCCCATGTATCTGCAAGAAACCCGTAGTCAATCGCTGATCAGCCTGCAAGCTCGGTTAGTTCTTTCCAATATGCGCGAGTCGACGCCCAAATGTGCTGACTCTCTTTCCTGGGTGTCTTTCACTGAGACACGCTATCTTTTCACAAGTCACTCAGTTGATTGGAAAACTACAAAATTCAGTGCAAAGCGGCTGCGGCCACGGGTTCTAGCAAGCTGCAAGTCGGATTGGCCAGCTAGATCAACGAACTTCTCCGCGTCGGCGCCCAGTACACCATCTACCAAGAGGCACGTCTCGTCTCAGGGCCTTAATCCTGATTTGATCTGTGGCACCAGGTGCGTATTTTCTCCATCGCTCGATTGCGTGCAGCTGTCACGCATCGGCTTTCAGTGGAGCGGAGTTCTACGAGGACGAAGATAGCACGGGAAATGTTTGGTCCAGTTACAGTTCCCTATTTCTTGTGCGTCTGCGCCTTGTTCAGCGAATAGACGTCTCATGTTACTGCCACCTGAATATTTCACATCCGGGCTAAATCGCAGATATTTCTTGTTCTCTGTTCGCTGAAATGAATCAGGCTCGAAAATCTCAGAAGATCATCATCCCATGGGAGAAGGCCCCATCTCTACAAGTAGTTAGCGTGCCCAAAAAGCTCACATACTACTTAAGATGTGGTCGCACAGCTCGATCCAGGCCCGACGACTCGGAAATGTCCCTGCTTCTTGCGAGACAAAGTACTCCCGATGGCTCTGTGGATCACGTTCATATACTTCTCAGGCCATCGGCACTTCCTTGGCAAATGACAATGTTTATCGGACGGTGTCACGTGCACGACGCGTCGCAAGATGAAGGACCACGCATTTGCGAGGTTCAGGCAAAATGCGGACGTAAATCATACTCATATTCGCATAAAGAGAGTCTAAACATACAGAAAAATAAAAATGCTAATGATACAGGAGTTTCTGAGAATACATGCGACGAGAATACAAGGAAATCTGAATTAGGATTCAGGAAATATGGAGTTGCCAGACGTCGCCGGAGCGCGAAGTGGACGAGATCCCCTGGAACTTGGTGAATCCCATCAGGAAATCCACGCGCTTGATCCCCCCTTGCTTCTCCTCTGCGTAGCCACGCCGCCCGCGCAGTCGCTCGCAGCGCCGCTGGCAGGCCGCCGACGCGCGGCGCATAAGCTTCTGCGTCCCGAGCGAATTGAACTCGGCGGACGTGATGTTGGCGCGGAGCGCGCTGTATACCGCATGCAGGACGTCGTTGACGGTGACGTGCCGCCCGTTACAGGCAGGCACGACGATCGACCACGGGAGGTATGGTGTGGTGAGGGTGAGGGAGCGTAGGGGAGGATATACGGCGGGTTCCATGAGCCCAAAGAAAGTGAGGCCGTTGTAGTGCGATGAAATGGAAGAGGGATGGAGTGAGATATCATAATTGAGCAGCAGGGTGCTCAAGAATGCGAGGAGGGCGTGCGCGCGACCGCTCGAGGGCTTCGGAGAGCGGTGCGAGTAGTGGGGGACGAAGGGTGTCGGTCCCGGGAGACACGCATAGGACAGCGATGGCGGGGTCAAGGGCCCGAGCGAAGACCCCGTGGAGGATGAGAGCGCAGGTCTTATCAGCGGTGGAGGGGGTGAGTGGAATGTGTTGTGCGGGGAGAATCGGACACGTCCTGGCATGCGTTCGTTGCTGTTAAGTAGAGTATCCTCGGAGAGCGTAAAATAAGAGAGTGGTTAGGCAAGGAGAGGGTGGATTTTATAGCGAAAAGAACAAAGGCTCCCCTGGCGTGCTTTCGCCGTCCAACCTTGACTCAGGCGGCGGCCCGCGGCCTGAGTTTATTTTTGCAGGACCGGAACCGTTCTGAACCGAGATTTCATGAAGCTAATAGAAGCAATGAGGCGTCATGGAGCACAGGTCTGTACTGCAGCACGTATTGACTCTACAGCATTTCCCAGTCTGCATTTCGCGATGAGTTGCCTTTGAAATGGATGCCGTACAGCGGGATCGAGGATAGGAGACCGTACAATGCTGGTTGGACACGCACCGCTGCGCAGCAATGTTTGATTCGCCCTCCATCGCTACTTTGTGCCACAAATAATGCAGCGCACAAAAGCTCCTATTGTGGAATGCGCCAAAATTGTCGGACAGAAAGATAATAGAAATATTGATATTGTGATGGGGAGACGTACCTTTATTTCCATTTGAGGCGTGAGCCTCGTGGAGGGCGACAGTCTCTACCTACCGTCGCTGCGGAAAATCCGGAGAAGCATCCCCGTTTGACCTTCTGGTCCCGATGTGAGGATCCGGCACGCGCCACATTACAAGTACTGCCTCTGCGCAGTTGTAGCGGTGGAACAATGACGAACCCTCTGCCCTTGCTGTAACCACATACAGAAATAACCACAAAAGTAGGACGTCGAGGGCAATTAATCGAGTCGCCGGGGTTGTGCAAAGACAGGCGGATGTATGGGGACAAGTTCCGAGCTGCGGTGCATGCTGTAGATAATCGGTAACCAGAAAATCATAGAGAAGCATTGAGAAAAGGCACACCGGAAGACTTTGTGGGTGCGCACGCAATCGCCGATCAGAGCTTTGCTGGTATGATGTCCGACTCGAAATGAACGATTAATACACAGTTGTAGGCGTTAGGTACATGGTGGTACACAATTCGGGGGAACTAGAAGCAGTTAGTCTGATAATGTAAAGGCGGTCTGCAAACACAAACTTCCGAAGACCAGTAAAAACAGGAAATATCGAGCGAGGTTGATTCCTCTAGACGGCAGAATTGTAGCACAGCAGCACATGCCCCGCGGATCAAGCGACATTGAGCTCCCAGACATGCTCGCCTTCTATTGGGCCGGAGAGGCCAAGGAACCGAGTTTTTCCTTCGAGGAAATCGACCCGCTTCACACCCTGGAGTGCCTCCATTGTCCGCTCCTCTTCATCCGCCAACAGCCCGCACCGCCTGAAGTACGCGTAGTCGACACCGCGTCGCACATCGCCCGAGGGCAATGTATCATATTCGGCTCGGCGCGCAGCCAGTCGGAGACTAGTGTGGACCGACATGAAGACGTCGAGCACGGACACGAAGCCCGTGAGCTGAGACGGGAATACCGCGATTGGCCATGCGAGGTGACAGCACAGGACAGTGAGTGCGGGAAGCGCTGGGTAGGTCGCCGGATTAAAGAAGGACGGCGTCAGCTGCGGGGCGATGGCCCGTAGAGGGTGGGAAAGGTCGTGGTCGACGGCAGGGGGCGCGAATGGTGCGAAGGCGAGGAGGGAATGGATTTGCGTGCGCCCCGGGATGGGGGTATGGCCTTTCCGCGGCGAAACGAATGGGACGACAGGCGGCCCCCACAGGCTGTAGACGACGGGCGCTGGTGATGGGAAATCTCGGTCCGTGCGCTCGTCATGGGTGGGTGAGGGGATCGCCGTGGCGCTTGGAGAGTCGGGCAGCTGGGGGTGCGCGGTAGCGGCCGGAGACGGCGGTAAGGAAGAGGTGGATGCACCGGGGGAAGGTGACCAAGGAAGTGGGGAATATAGGATGTTAGTTCTTGAGAAATGCACGGTCTTCGTCATGGTGGTCAGTTAGTTCAACGACGAAGAGGAAGAGGCGGTATGAAACGAAGCCAGCACATCGGTGATGGCGAATACCAGCGACGTATCAACCCGAAATACCGCCCACGGTAGATGATTGCCATGGCAGCGTAGACTAGCAACTCCCTTGGTCGGCTCGGGTGTAATTAAGCCAAGTGTAGCACAAACAAGAAAAGAACTCTATAGAGTCCCAGATACTGTCACAAGGCTTGACCAACACTTTGTCTTGGAATGTCCGCAGCGGTCTAATTATTGCGGTCCCGATCAAGGAGAACTCGCCGCCCGTTGATAGATTCGGCGTTGACAAGGGTAAAGCGTTCGGGTCTCAGTCAAATTTAGCAACTTGATTAAAGATTTAGCCGTTACGAAAAAGGGCTTGCGAGTTGAGGCGGAATCCGAGCGGGCGGATGGCGACGTCGGAAAGATAGAATGCAGCACATAACGAGGCTCGTTTACAGACCAGGGATCCTACAACACGTGCAGGCGGGCCTTGGACGATTGGAGGATTAGAGCGGGAGAAAAGAGGCGGTGTGTCACTGACTCACGATGTGACACTGATTGATGCGCCCAAGATGCGCCTGCGGAAATACCCGCGCATTTCACGACCACGTGCCGTGCAAATTGGAACGCGGAGACGCGTCAGAGGCGCGTCTCTGGATCCAGAAATGTTGAAAATCGAAGAGAAAAACTAGCTGCTGGTCTTGTGCCGTTTTGATGGCCGAGATAACAGGGTCAAGGTGAATGTCATCGATGTGGTATTGTTGTTGAGGTCGTCGTCATTTTTACCCGCAGCTCAGTGACACGGAGACTGTAGTTCGGATACCGAAGAGTTCGATGGAAGACGAACAGTAGTCTGGCACAATTTCAGGACAGTCTCCGCTCAGCTTCGGGTGTATATCTTGGTTGATTCTCTTCTCACATTCTCTTGGGTGTCTCGCAGACAGATACTTCAATAGATTCTAAACTCGTACCTTGTTGTATTGACATTGTCTTGATAAAGATGTAAGGCGGACGAGTGGCACAACCTGCTACCGGAAACACCCTTCCTTAGTCTTCACAGACTCATAAAAATGTGCTTAGGGACTCACGTGTTATAAAACCTCATTGCAGATCCACACTGTTAAGATGAAACCCTTTGTTTCAAGACAGCTGAAAGGATCGCCGAAACAAGTCGTTTTGGTCCGTCTTTCAGTAGGTTCAAAGACACACTGTCTCTTTCTCTCTGACTGGGCTCCCAAGAGTTCACCTCTCAGCAGTCCATTTGTACTTTGCTAACACTAAGAGTAAAAGTGATCCCCAATAGGGTGTTTTCCACTTGCTCTTTCGGGGTCGGTTTTGTACTACATCAAGACATCAATTTTTTTTTTTTTTTCGTCTACTGAAACGACTAATATTGGTTACCCTTTTGACCTAGGTCAAGAGTTTGCTTTCCCTGGTGTGATTATCGAGCTTTATGTTCAACTCCGGTTTTATTTTAGTGGTTGCGTATTCCTCGGTCACGTCAATGCGAGTAAAAGTGCCGAAGCAACAGACTCAAACTTGAATAGATTCAATCCTGTTTTTACTGCAAGGATAAATTTGTCAATACATGGATCTCCAATGCTGAAACGGGAAACTAAGCCGAGACCAGTGCTGGATGGAAACCGGTTCAGTGGGGTGGGAGGCGCACCAGGAGTCATTGCTCTTACAGCTGCAGAACAAAATACCGCATATGCCAACAAAAGCAGAGAATACTGTCAAACAAAAATAAAAATCCTGCACTTCAAATACTCGATTGAGCCTCGGAGTATTTCCATGGGGGTATAATGCACAAACTATCGCCCTTCAGTAGCATGAAACCATGGGATTCCCTGTTGAATCACCAATTTATACTCACTTTTCTAAGTTTCCTTTCGTTTTCTGCGTCTTTAAGTGAATTGCTGCCACAGTTTCATCTCGAAAATGCCAAAGGAATGCAATCTTCTTCGGCCACCTTCATTTTTATCGGTCGATTCGGCCTTTCTATCCAATTTGCCCCAAATTCAAGACACAGTGACTCAACTGATTTCGGAAATATATGCTATCCAATCTGCGTCCCGCAGTCCTTGCACCAGCAGAGGCCTTGTGGCAGGGAGACGATGGCGGAATACAGGAGGGAGGGATTGACGCACCGTTGAACACATGATCGCGGCGCGCTTGACTTGCCGGCATCTGAGGCTGAAAAAGTGGATGGTTAACAAAGTAACTTTGGCAAACTAACTTGCCCTGTGCAAAGTAACTTTACTGTACTTGTGGCAGGGCAAGTTACTTTGCCAAGTAAAGTACAGTAAAAGTACACGTACCGCACGCCAAAGTAACTTGCAAGTTAGATCAAAGTAAGTTTGTTCATGTTTGCTCTAGCTAACTTGGCATTAACTTGAGGTTCTTAGAAGGTCCTACGAGATATTTGAAGTAGGCAAAACTTATTTCTATCCTTTCTACTGTACTAAGGGACGATAATATGACGTGCTTTTTCTATTTCTCGCCCGTACAGTCCATGTAAGGTGGGAAATTCTCAAATCTGCCTAAGTTACCGGTTGTTTGTCAACTTGACATAGTTCTTGACATAGTTTGAACATAGGTACGAATGTTTTTAATGATATGAGAGATAAATCACGCGATTTTGGTATGCCAGAACCGGACCCGGACTGGATTATGAGCTAGAATCGCCGGCGGTGCGCAAATGGTGTGATAGTTCTGCGAAAAATGTCTAACCTCGAGTTGAGCACAACCTGAAGTGCCTGGCAGTCAATGAAAGAATAAGTGCTCAATTTTGAGCCTCCTACATCTTCTCTCGAACCTCTCTGTGCACCAAAGACTTACCAACTTGGACCATCTGATCGCAACATTACCTTTTGGCTGGCTATCTGATGGCAAGTTAGTTGGCTTGATGGAACTTGGCGCACAAGTTGATGCAAGCTAACTTCAAGCAAACTTCATGCAAACTTGGACAAGCTTTACTGGAATTCTAAAGTGAACGATAACTGGGTAAGATGCAGTATTTACATCAAAATCATGTGCTCGGAGCCCACCAGGTTCAACAACTGCTGATATGCTTGATGTTGCAGTCGGCTCGGACTATAGCAGGTCGATAGAATGGGCCTGCCTACAGCAATGTTTTGTTGCTCTTCCCATTCGTTGTGTTTAAACTCGTCAGCACAGATCCAGTGACAGTGACAAAGTCCCATCTTGCTTCCCTGCAATTCTCAAAGCATTCCAAGAGACTTTTCTTGGTCTTCTTGAACAGCACCGAACTCGAGTTTTTTTAAGTTGTTGTGTTAGGCGAGATCAGATCGGTGGCCATAGTGGATTACCGTCAAATCACTTCAATCGTATTGTTCAGATATTCATTCCGCAAAGGAAATGTGATTTATTACTGTAGTACTGAAGTTTCTTGCATCAAGTGACGATTGTGGAAGTGCTCACTATGTTTCTTATCCCGAATTATTCAATAGAATCGCCAAAATGACACCGGAAACTAAGATCATTTTGATCTTCCTAGCAACCTCTGCCCCACCGTCACGATATCGGTGTGATAAAATGAGCCATCAGAAGATTCTCTCATACTGTAACTTGTGCGGGAGGTCTCTCTGTACGCGCATGGATTGGGAATATCACCAGTATAATCTAGAGAAGTAGACCTTTGCTGGAGTGGAGGCAAAGAATCGCTAGTATTGTAAGTAAGATACTTGAGTGACCAGTACAAGTTAGTTTGGCGCCATGCGTGGGAAACCAAGTTAACTTTCGGCATGCGTGCCGAAAGGGGCAAGTACCGCACAAGTTACTTTGCCGAAGTTACTTTATACGGACTCCGAAAAGTGCTGACAGTGGCGCACCAGGCGAAGGTGCTTACGCCAAAACTGCTGACGAAAAAACGAGTTTACCGCCAAAAAACTTCAAAATGGGGCTCCCTGCAGTGTTGTGGGGTCAGCGACTTGAACCAGCTAGTCTTTTTTGAAAGTCGGTGATCAGCTAGTGACTAGTGATAGTGATACTGATATATTATACACAGCATGGTCCAGTCTCTGAGCACTGTGCTCCCAGAGTTATCCCGGCACGCACGAGCCCTTCGTGCCTTCGCCCTGGACCCCAACAACCCTACTTGACGAGCTACTCGAACGTTAACCGAACATCTATCTAACGGGCGGGGCGCGTCACTTTATTCCCTCCGAGTTTAGTGCAGACATAGCGCAGAACGGCATTTGGAAGAACAGGTACTTCCGCGACAAGGTCGTCACGCGCAACCAACTGCGCGCCCGCGCGAAGGACACCCCAGGCTTCCGCTACACACTCATCCTGTTGGGCGCAGTGGCAGAGCACACCGTTTCGGAATTCAACGGCGTCGACCTGCAGTCTGCAGAACCATGTCGCGCGGACATACGGCTATCCGGAGGCACGGTTGCACGTCACCGCCATGCCCGAGTACGTTGCATCTCATGGCGTAAATGAGAAGATATTGATGTTCGTCAGTGTGGCCAAGTTTATCGTCGAGTCGTTGCTGATCCCGTTCGACGACCCCAGCAAGTCGATTCGCGAGCTGTACGTCTCAGGCGACTGCCTCACTTGGAAGGTGCTCATGGAGCTCCTTGAGGAGGTGCAGGGGGTGAGGTATGACATCAAGTATCTCGACCCTGCTCGCGCGATCGAGAAACAGGAAGCTGCGCGCGCGGCAGGAGATTCGGAGGGCGAGCTCCAGTGGTCTACCTGCGCAACGATAGCGAACGGCTATGCGCTGCTCCCCGAGTCGTCGGACAACCATTGGTTCAGCTTCGGGCCAGAGACTGTCAAGGAAACATTGGAACGCATGTTTGGGAAGAAGTAAGGGCTTGGCTAGAGTACTGTCGAAGTGTGATATCTTCGCGCAAATATCTCGGTTTGAGCAAATGAGGATATCGATGTGTCGCGCTGAATGTGTTGGTTTGCAAAAAAGCGAAAAGATGAGTTGATATTGTGTCTTCTTGAGATCTAGATTACACGCGGTGGGCGGATTCTTCTCGGGAGGATTTCTTCGTCGCCCACGAATGCCGGAGGGATAGCAACCTCTGGTGGAGGGTGATCTACACTCGCACGGGGAAGTCGAGGCGCGTGCGAGCTGGGTGGACCCGGCCAAGAAGACATTTCGCCGAGGATAGCCACCTCCGCCTGGCGCCTGGCCAGCGCGTCCTCGACGTTTGGCGGCAGGTTGGGTGCAAATATATCTTGATGGTCATCCAAGTACCCAGTGGAGACGAGTTGCTCCAGCACCGTGCTACGAACATTAGCAACCAGGGTTTGCGAAGGGAGAATCAACGAACGCACAGAAAGAACCCAGACGATGGCCAGCTGAAAAGTCACGATCAGAACAAGTGAGTAGACGCGATAAGCAAGCTTACTGTTGTTGTTGATTTTTGAAAATGTCTATGGCCGTGGATATGAGGGTCAGATCAGCCGTCGGATTGCTGGTTCCAAGAGGATTGATTAGTTTATCGAGGATCAGCATCATGGCCGAGGTAAAGAGGGGGCTCTTCGGGAGTCACAAGTGAGTGGCGAATGACAATGTAGGAGAAGATCTACCCACCTGACTGAAAATCAGGGGATTACTCGGTCGCCTGCGTCGTTGGATATCCGCTACTCGAATGCATGCCCGGGCGGCCTCAGTACACCTTCCCAGTGCAGATGGATCCTGTAAACACACAGTGTAAACGAAATGCATCCTCGAGCATACGCAAGTCGCACCGGTGGCATCAAGAGCGACAGCCCGGGAACGAACGGCCGATGAATGGTGATTCGCGTGTACTGATAAACACAGAACAAAGCCGCAGATTGATCGAAGAACAATGTATCCGGACCCTCGGGGTCCCAGGAAACTGGAGCAGTCAATAAAAACGCATAAAGCTGACTGGGAGCCGAGATATGACGCACGATAGTAAGGTATAGTACTGAACCACCGATCTAGAGCCACCTCCATCTCCGCCGCAGAATGTGGTAAATCGTTGATTCTGTCCATTCGAACATGATTTGCGTGAATTGTATACTGTAACGTACATCGGTGAGCCGTTGGGGAAGGATGGGGAGCAGTGATGGACTGACCAGGGTTCGCTGGCTGAAATGCAGAATGCGGTACAGGTTTATGAGGGAGGTGAAAAACGCCATTGTAGATGACTTATTCGCAGGCTGTGAACCAGGGCCCCAGCGACCCCAAGATTCGTCGTCCGACTGACAAGGCATGGTGAGATCCAAGCTGCGGGAAAGTCAACAAACAGCGCCAGAAAGACGAAGCCGAAGATGAGGACATACTCGATTGGATCGTGAACGGCAGAGCGGCCCAGGGCCCCGCTGAGTTGAGTATCCAAATACAAGAGAGTCCTGGTCGATAAATGAGTCGGCTGGGCTAGGCCAAGCAAAGTATAAACTTGCCAAAACGCGCGCTTCTCAAGCTCCTCGTCAATGGAGATGGGATCACTGAACTTATGGCGGTGAAAGCCGATATCTTGGGCAAGGCGCAGACCAAAGCCAGCGACAACCCAGGCAAGGCGGAGATCGGAGGTGGAGTGTAGGAACTGCACAGCCAACTGTAGGAATCCGTCAGTGAGTTTCGCAAATATAATCGATACGTTGAAATACCGACACCGTATGCTTGGATATCCCACAGAGTGGGTGGTCGACTGAGAGCCTGACCACAAAGCTCCACTTGATTATAGCATGCCCACGCAAGATTACTTCGATCAAGATTGGATACGGTGGTGTCCGTCAAATAAAGGGAGCCCAGCGCGCAGACGAGAAGGAGAATCGTTCCAAAGCCCAAGTCGTTTTTGTGAAGTTGTTGGCTGAACATGTCCTCGAATAACCCGCGATGTAGCACGGGAATATAGGAGTTAACGTTTGAAAAATACAGCGAAATGAGAGACACCGTGAGATGGTCAGCAGGGAAGGATAGGGTATGAGACGGGGTTGTGGGGTGATCTTGCCACTGGACCAACGACTTAACAAACTCCCAGTATTGTCACAAAGGTATGGAACTGACCGGCTTCAGATAAAAAGGCTTTGCAGGGGGGATACGGTGATTGAGTTGAGACTTTACCTGCAGACCACCTGCTTTTACTTCCACGGCGGCTTTAACCAACATGGCGGCACTGGACTTTCCACGGAAGCCAGGGTCCGGCGTCGGGGCACTGTGGATCGAAAGTACTCTGAAGCTGTCCAGGACATCGAGAAACTCGGAATCCTCAGGATCAGGGGGCAAGAGGGGTTTTGCCGTGGATCGAATCACCCGGGCGAATAAAGGCGCCTGGGGACGTGCAAGGTGAGTCAATTGTCGCAGTGATGCTTCCACCGTCTGCAACCGCTGTTTCAGAGCTTCAATATAATCGTTGTCATACGAGGCAGGAGGGGAATTCTGGATGTGCGCCGTATTTCGCATCGATATCTACAATACTCGTAAGAATGGTGGAACACACGATGAGCACGAAAATACCGCGGCTGGTTCCGCATACGTGCAAATCAAGTTGGATTTGTTGCAGTTATCACACACATCTCCCCCGTCACCTGAGCTGTCTGTCAAATCCCAGTTCGAGACCACTGCAAAACGACCTACATCGCCCTTGATTAAGGGAATCAATGATCAGAAAAACCACGCGGAGGCACAGTTCTTGCACCCACGTTTCCTGCGTCTGCACATGTCGCAGGCCCGTTGACGCCGTTTCTTGGGCACGTTTTCCGGCACAGTTTCAGGATCGGTGGCGGACATGGTGGGGGCAGTGATGAAGGTCTGAGGCAGGGTATCCGTCACGCGTGACGCATGCTGCGGATCCGTCAGGGCTACGTCGGATCAGATAGCCGATACCATTGGTCGTTTGTTGGTGAACAGTAGTTGAACACAATCAGTACAACAAAATACAAGTTTAAATATGTATTGAAGTGTCTGTCTGCGAGAGACTGGGTTGAACGATGGCTCAGCTCAGAATAAAGATGAAACCGACCTCAGGATTTGCAGCTGGCCCCGCAGCTGCGCAAGAGAGCCTGAGCGTGACCATATCGCCCTGAATAGGACGACGGCTCAGAAAGTCGGAAATGCATGTCCATTCAAGCTCCCCCAACAGTATATCCTACATGAAACTGGCAAGGAAACATGGGAACACATGTTGGAACTTGAAGTAGTCGAATTGTGATATTTCGGTTTGCGCAAATGAAGATGTGTATTCCCGAACATGGTGTTCGTTGAATTGCGTCAGGCCGAAAGCTCCAGTTGATATCGTCCCTCGAGATCTAAATTACACGCGGTACCAGTGGACACATTCTTCTCGGTAGAATCTCCTCATCACCAACGAATACTGTCTCGATATGTAGGGGAGCAACCGACCGAGGACCGTTGTGGTGGTGCAGTCTGCACCACCACATCGCGTTCCATATCGGGTCGAGAGCGGTTGTTTGGCTAGCACAGCGTAGACACACACAATCATCATCCTTCTTGGTTTTCACTGCGTCGCGACCATTCACAGCTTTGCTCGTCCGATCCCCGCCCGGCCCAGCTGAGCCGACACCCAGCCTCCCTGATTCTGACCCGAGGCTATGCCTCCATATGGTGACAGCAGCGCGATTCTATACCACGAGCCCACAGGCAGCCGACACTCCGCCACTCTGAAGAAAAAGACGTCAACTCCGAAAATCTCGACTACTGAACTCTGGCATTCATACCTCCGTACCCCGCACGCGCGCCGAACGGGAGATTCCTCCCACGTCCAGTCACCACGGACCCCGAGCCTGACATCTCATCTGAGTCTTCGCTCACACTTTCCTCGCTTTCAAGTCTTTTCCCATCACCTGTATCATCTCGCTCCCGCACCCCTTTCACCCCGGTGACTTCCCCCGCTCCACCGATTTTTCCGGCCGCCCTTCACACCGCCCTAACTGCAACAACAACCGTACCCCGCATCCCGCCCCGGCGCGACAACATGACAGACACCACCGTCAAGCTCTTCAAGGGTGACAATGTCGGCAAGAACGCAACCGATTTCCTCAACGGCATCCGGCACCGCTTCCTCACCACCTCAACCTACTCCGAGGAAGAGAAAATTGAATACTTTGAGCTCAGCTTAAAGGACGGCAGCTACGCCAGCCTATGGTTCAGCAAACTCACAGCGGCGGAGAAGAAAACGTTCAAGGACCTCACCGTAGCGTTCCGCCTGCAGTGGCCGGCAAAGGAGATGGCAGAGAAGTCGAAGGGCGAGGAGCAAGAAGAGCTCTTGTCCATGGCACTTGATCCACTCGTGGTGGGTGTCCACGTTGAGGAGGATGGCATCCTCGAGTGGGGCCACGTGTGTTGGGCGCGCAAGGTGGCGGAGCTGGGCGCGCGTGTCGACAAGGACAGTGCACTCATCACACAGGTCCTCAAAAACATCCCTGACGCTCTGCTTCTACAACTAGGGCCCAAGCGCGAGACGTGGGCCGAGCTGGTGCAGGCGATGAAGGATATTCCTACCGCGAACATGGGTTCCATGCGCTGTGAAGGGGATCACATTGTGAGCCTGGAGGCGGGCCTCATTGCCGCGAACACCACGATCACGTCGTTGCAGCAGACACCGATGCGTGGCCTCACCACCGCCTTCTTGAACATGGCCATGGCATCGCCAGCGCGCACCCGTGGCGACCCCGCTGCAACCTCTTCCCGGCTGCCAACACCGCTGCGAAACCAGTGCCACGCTACCGCCCTGATCAAGAGCACTTGCAAATGATCAGGGCAGCACCCGTAACGATCCAACCGCACACCCCGGCAGGACAGGTGTTGTACGTGCAGCAGATGGCTGTGTACACGCAAGCACATGGCACAGGCAAGCCCTCCGAGGACCGCCCGTACCCGCTCACACCTGGCACAGCCGCCATTGGCTCGGGTGAGTGTCACCAGTGCGGGCAGCTGGGCCACTTCTTCGACAAGTGCACCGCTGTGGCAGAGAGGCGCGTCCCCGAGATGGAGATAAGGTGGCGGCAGATTGTCCAGTCAATCATCAGTCGCATCACGTGCACCGTGTGTGAGGCGACGGTGGTTAATGTCGTCGCAGACGAGGTCGAGGAGTTTGATGGTGATGTCTTCGGAGCATACCCATCCACCGAGTACGACCAACTCGTGATCAAAGAGTTCCTTGCCCAGCAGGGAAAAGGCCGAGGGCCGTCTGCTTGAGTGCACGCGCGACGGTCCTTGAACAGCGAAAAGGAGGAGCAGGGGTCCCCGAGTGCGCAGAGGAAACGCTCGGGGACGTAGCACCCAATTCCCACACGCATTCCCCGGGTCGCGGGGAGGGAGCTTTGCCGCCGAGGGACGACACAACAGTTATCAGTTATCTCAGATGCCCCACCCCTGGTTGTACTCCTTTTGTGCAAGATCCCGAGTGGACTCAGGGCTTGTTTTGCAAAATATGCCGA
Source organism: Mycena olivaceomarginata (assembly GCA_029378375.1). NCBI lineage: Eukaryota > Fungi > Basidiomycota > Agaricomycetes > Agaricales > Mycenaceae > Mycena > Mycena olivaceomarginata. The sequence goes on along the minus strand of JARKIC010001995.1, from coordinate 64,257 downwards.
GTCTTGTCGGGCGTGGGAAAATGGCCCAATTGCAATTGTGGCGGCTTTTCGGCACCTCTCGCATACTCCCTAGCATAGCTAGCGGGCTCTCGGCAGGCATATGGCCATCAAGCCTCAATGGTGAGCTCACCTGTGGCTGACATCACATAGCGGCAACCTGGCATGCACTATCCGCATTGGTAACATCCCCGTACGGCAATTACATTACCAAAAATGGACTACTAATCCTCAAGCCCGCCCACCGATCCCTCCTCCTCCTCCTCGTTCTGTTCCTCCTCCTCCTCGTTCACGCCATCGTCCACGTCCTCTGCACCTGCTACCGGGCCTTCTGCACTCGCTTCTGCGCCGTTGTCCGGCCCAGCCAATTCGTCCTCGTCCTCGCTGTCCGGCGGCTGATCCGCTGCAGCAGCCCGTATGATTTCCTCCCCCTCCAGAGCCTCGAGGTCGCGGACAGGTGCCCACAGCGTCTCGAACTGCTCTGCAAGGTCGCTGTACAGCTCAGCCTGCCTCATGGCATACGCTGCAGCACCCTCCGCGTGCACGCCCTCAAATCCTGTCAGCGTCCGGCGGGCCCTCTACCATTCTGCCTTGTGGCGCAGAGAGATCGGGACACGACGCATCTCCTCCCACAGGAGGAGTACTTCCTCAGTCCAACATCGCGTACGAGCCCAGGCCTTGCACCATTCAACGCGCAGCCCTGAATTCCCAATCAGTGAGATATAAAAAATTTAATGCCCTTCTACGCACCTCTCAGTACCGCTTCCGACATCATAGCGCTGCTCGTGTCGGTGCCCATCCATATCCAGGAGATCGTCCTCCGTCCCTCGCCGGTCGGGTCCCGCCACCTCTGTCCTTCTGCAACCCCTTCCCTTATATCCTCCTCCATCCCGGCCTCACCCTGACCATTTAGCCTCCCATGCCGCCACATATTTCTCCGCCTGCATGCGGATCTTCTCGTCGTTCCGATTCATCAGGTCACGCGCGCGTGTCATCACACCCTGGTGTCGGACCTGAGACCCCTTGTACGTCCGGAATCGCAACTTCACATGCAGATAGTGGCGTATCTCGTCGAGTGCATTCTGACACTGCTTGTCCCAGAGCTGGAGTTCGATGCTGTCCACGCCCTTGTTACACCCTGACGCCCGCAATTCCCCCGACAGCGCAGAAGGTGGGACCAGCGGAATGTTCTCCGCCAGCGTCCCCACACCCTGCACCACCGGCAAATCTGCCAGCGCCTGCAAAGCGCCAGGCATATACACCGCCTGCACCTTGCGGAAGCGTGCAAGGTAGCGCGAGAGCTTCGTGCGCTTCTCGACTATATTGGTGGAGTGCATGCTCGACTCGCTCTTGTGCGCCGCGACTGCCACCTTGATACAACATCTGACAGATATGTCAGTGTCGTCGTCACCTGTGCTCGTATTAATCACGTACCCCTGCTCCTCCAAATCCAAACCCGCAATGACAAACGCACTGGGGCTGACATTGTGGATGGGGAGGCGCCCGCTCACCTCATCCGCGGCCTCTTCTTGCATGAGTTTCAGGCGTAGGTCATTCTCAGTAGCACCTTAAAGAAGAATCTATTAAACACTTGCACATCTACAGTCGCACTGACACACACCTGACTTGAGCAGCTCGTACGGATTGGGCTGCGTGTTGTCCACCTCAAACGCTTGCACCATCGCCATCCACCCGCCTACGTGCTCGGCCTGATTCTCCGTGAAGGTGGCGAGCGACTCCCGCTGAAAATTCCGCTCTGGAATCACGCACAGCAGATGCTTCTTCAAAAGCGTGCCCAATCCCGTTAATTTCTCCCAGTTCCAATGCCCCCAATAGTCATTGAAGGTGTCGTGACGCGAGCCGGGGCCCATCTCCCTCGTACTTGTCGCCACCAGCCCGATATTCGCCCAAGGGCGCTCGATGCCCTCGCCGTCGGTCTGCGCGGCTCCCAGAGTGAAGTTGAGTGAGAAGTTAAGTTGGCAAAGCAACTTGTGGCCATAGATGTGGAGTTTGGGGATTACAAACGACACCAGCTTGAGAATCAAGTCCAATCTGATGCCGTTCGGTAATTGCTTGAGGCGGTCGACCAAGTACTTGCTCCATTGGCAGCAAATATCATACAACAAGAACTTGCGTAATCTCCGGTGGTGGTGGCGCAACAGCGAAACGAGGCTATAATCCATATTCGCGTACCTACAACTCTTCGTCAGCCCATTCAACTCCGACCTAATTAATAAGTACTCACCTCTCCCCTCACTGCAGATCCACAGCACCATTTCGCTGCACGAACTCGTGGTGGGCACAAACACCCAGCCCCACCCCGGTACTCCCGTAGCTGCACGAGAATTTTGTATTGGCGTAATCGAGGGCGGCCAAGCTGCTACAGGTACTCATCTAGGATCGTGATGTTAGATCCCTTAACGACAACCCCATCCAGCTGCATACCTCCCTCTGGTCTGTCACCGAGAGAAGGTACTTCCGAAAAGGTGGATCTTCTGTGAAATAAGACAAGCCGGTACCCAGACCGGGATCTTTCTTCTCGCTCGAGATAAGACACCGCTTCAGACGAATGCAGGCATCAATTGCTATATAGAGAATGTACAGGAATCTGAGAAACTCTTGAGCTCGCTGCCTCGTTAAAGGAGTACAAACTTTACTTACCTCTCCTCGCCCGATGCCAATTCCCAGTTTGTAGGGAGATTCACACCAGGCTGGGGGCACACGGGGCAAACCACAGCCAGCTCGCCAGGCTTAGTTTCCGCCACTAGGTGATCACTGTCATTCCCCCGCCCGCCGCGCTTCAGCATGACAAGATGGCGCCACTGCCTCATTGTCTGCATGAATGCCTTGTACCAATCCTGCGACACATTAAGCCCCGCCTTCCGTACATGCCTCGCTCGACTCACCTTCACTTTGACCAACCCTGACTTCGTGGTCAATTTCTCGAGCCCGGTGTAAAAGTCATACGTCGTCACCTTGCCCTGGAGCGTCATAATATGAAACAGCTCCAGGGCCTGGAACATCGTGCAGGTTTGTGGCTCCTTGTGCGTCGCAGGGTACCATGAGCGCCGTAGCAGCTGCTGACGGCGCAAACCAACAATAGTTTCATCCACACACCCGCAGAAATCCACTGAGACGTTGTGAATTCTGTTGGTGTGGATCACCAAGAACTTCTTGTGGGCCGCGATGGGCGTCTCACAGACCTCCCCGTACCTGTGGCCCAGCTGGATGCGCAAGCCCATGTCCTTTGGCGAAGTGTGTTTGAATTTTGTGCCGTCCCATCGCTAGCAATTTTCAGTACCAAAGTCACGACAAGTGGAAATCAAATAAATACCTCAATACGATCCAGAGGGTTCCTGGAGTGGGCACGGACACAACACTCTTGACAGAATAGGTCCGGTATCATGCAGTCCATGCACCGGAACCTCGGTGTTTCCGGCGGCGTATTGGGCGGGCATGTGGGGCAGTGAGTCGTGCAGACATCACTGCGCCCTTCATGTCGGATGAATTCAGCAAGATATTTGTCTTGCAGCGGCGTCCAAGCACAGAGGCCAGTCCTGCCAGCGAACTCGTAAGAAAAAGACAGGGTGACAGCAGCACTATTACTCACTGATGACAGGTAACGTTTGGCTCGAGGCTTAACACCGCGGTCCGAGGTTTGCTGGATGGGAGCGGGGGGAGCAGCCAGATCGTCGAAGACATACTCGAACCCGTCGCCAACATCCGCGAAAAAACCGACCTCGCGTTGTTTTTTTTTCTTCAGTGGAGAGGGAAGTTCCACACTCTGAGTCTGAACGTGAGTCCGGCGGCGATCCTTGGAGAGCGACTGGGTGGTGAATTCGGAGGACTCGCCCAGAACATCGGAGAGCGTGAATTCTTCGAACGCGGTATAGGCTGGTCTTTTCCCGTGCACCTTCGACGTTGACATCCAGTGTGAGAAGGTGGTCGGACTGAGGGGCAAGGTGATTGAGTCTTCAAGCTTCAAGCGTCGCGTAGGAGAAGGGAGGAGGAGAGAAGAGGTCGAGCAGCACTGTGGGCTGCGTGTCCGCTATGCGTACCACTCGCAAAACACGTCGCCTTGAAGGTGGCTGTGCCACTACCTCTGAGCTCGCACATGACCTTAACTACATTGTGCACGTCTCAACTGCTAACAATTCATCATCTTTTTCTTTTTCAAAATAGGAGGCAGGGGCGAGGGAGCTACTTGAAGTTGAACACACTCAAATTAAACACAAGAAACACGTGTCGCTAGCATTATTCAAAAAAGGTCGTATTCAAATTTAAAAAAGGTCGTTGTCATCGTCTTCAGCCTCCGCGCGCATGGGGAAACATAATCCTGCCCAGCTGTACTTCACCTTGCTCTGGTCCCAAGTGGGGAATGATTCCTTCAACGTCTGTTCCTCTGGATAGTGATGGAATGGACTTTCACACATCACCGTGAAGCACTCGGGGCAGCGCCAGTCGCGCTCGAGCCACAGTCGAATGCAGACATAGCAGTTGCTATGCCCACACCGATACCTAAACCGATAACCCCATGATCAAAAACAGAATGAGACCACAAGAAACACGTACGATACTGGGTGAGATTTGACGTGCATGCAGATCCCGCACTGCTGATGGATGTGCTCGGTCGTCAACACGTCTGGGCGTGTGGCTCCCTCGTAAAGGTCGTTGGCATTGAGGGTGTAGACGCGCCTGGTGCGGACACCGGGTCTGAAGATGCTGCCTGGCGGTGCCATTGAGGCGTCCTCCAGTGGAATCGGGTCCTCTAAAGGTGGTGGGCCGTTGTCGGAATCGTCGGGATCGTCGGGATCATCAGGTGTTTCGCTGCCGGACATCGAGAGCAGATGGCGAGCCTCCTCCACTCGCGCTTCTCTCCTGCGTGCGTCCCGGAAGTAGCTCCAGTGATGTTCGACTCTCTCACCATCTATTTGCCCAGTTCCCAGCCGGATCGCGTTGCGCATCGCAGTAAGACGTGCCTGCTGACCGTCAACCTCAGCAGGTGCCACTGCTGCCAACTCGGCTTCTCTCCTGTGTGCGTCCCAGATGAGTAACTCCTCCCGGGCTGTCGTATGTCAATCAACAGTTGGACGGGAGGATTTGGCCTACGTACTCCAGTTGGCGCCGATGCGGTCGTTGGCGGGCAGGGACGACATTGGGGTGCGAACAGATGCAGAAGAGGAAAAGCCACAAGAAAAAAAGGTGGGGGCTACATTGTATCAATCACTCAGTCGATCACTGGCTTTCCGCATAAGGATTCGGGTAACGAACCTTGTGTTGGATTGGAGAAATCTGGCTATCCCGCGCGACCCAGCCCAAGGTTTGGCTTCATATTTCAACCCTAAACCTGGGCAAGTGTATTGTGTCTGCATGATAAGTTTTAAAACTGAGGTAAAAATGAACATTTCAAAAAGAGAGGTTTCATCCTCACGCACCAGATATCCCGATTTCCCATTTGAAACACGAGCTGCAGCTACGCCAGTAGCTTCGTAGCAGCCTGGAGTGCTCACCAAGTACAAGGTCCCTAAATGATAAATAATGTGTTTCAATATAAATTATCAAAGTAAAAGTTGTTCAAATCATACCCATGGTGGCCCAAGAGAAGCAAGACCCTGTACCTAGGGCGGGTGCCACCATCAGCAATCTAGCCTTGTAATCCCTGCCCAGGCAAAGTTTCTGTGCCACCAGGCGAGATGGGAGTTCGCAATCGTCGAAATTGGATGTTTCGTCAAAAACCGACGTTGGGGACTCAGAGGGAAATGTCGCAGTGAATCTGGCGGTCCCCAAAGCGCCAAACGAGTTGTGTAACCGACATGGACTGTCTTTGGATTGAATTCTGTCAACCATCTTATCACAGTCAACAGATACCGACAGTAAAAGCGGTGCACCGCTTCTCCTGCGAGCCCCCCGGTGCCCTGCGTCAAGCTGCGTATGCGGGAGAAGGAATAAAAATATAATGAATTAAAAATTCACGGCCGCTGCCTGTGCGCCCAACCTCCCGCCTTTTTCTTGGAGCCTGGCGGCCTATGGCAATGGCCGCCCTGCTCCGGGCCGGGTCCTCTGGAGAGCGACAAAAACATTGCTGGAGGTCACCAACTGCCGACCGAATGCCCGAAACAATTTTTAGAGAGTGGATACGCACCATATACAGCCAATTGTGCAGAAATTCCGCAGAGAACGGGGCCGATGGGCTTGATATCGGCGAAATATTAGCGAAAGTGGGGTTGCCACTAGACTTTGTTCGGTATTTGACGATTTGAGAGGTTCGAGGGTCATCGCAAGCAGTTTTGGATGAGCGGTAAGCCTTAGGGGAACTACAGGATCAGTTAACAAAAATAATTGGGTGAATGCTGCAAAATGTGTGGACAATAGGATACCGACCATGTAAGAAACTTTTGAGGTTTGTCGAAATCTGCGAAACTGACGAACTCTTTCCAAATCCCGCAGTAAGAATAAATATTATACCGATAGCCATTTCAAAATTTTGGGGCGAGGTGCCGAGGGCCACAAGAAAAGGGTTCCCCTGCAATTTGCTGGCCAAGACGGTTCTGAATGAACATCGTGATTTTATTGCGGATGAACAACGAAGAAACACGCGCGGGAAGACGTGTAACGTCGTGGATACATACCATGGGTCCCACAAAAGACACCCAACTCACTCGACATCGACAACGGCACAGCAAACAGTCGCCTCGGGTTCTCTGAGTTTCTTCGACGCAGAACGCAACGCGGGAGTTGGATGGCTGTCCCAGAGCAAAGATTTGAGTGCAGTAATGGTTGTAGACAATGGGCCGGAGGCTCTGAAGGCAAGGAAACTGGTCTGCGGTGGACAATACGATGGCGCGAATAGAGGGTGATTAGGCTGGATTAGGAAAGTGTCACACCAAGGTAACACAGTAACATGGTTTCTCACCTGCCGTGTTCTCCCTTTCCTCCTCTCCGATGAGCGTCGACGCCCTGGTCCATGCCACCGCCTCTCTGTCGCTACAGTATCAATGCTGCGACCATTGCTGCAAACCCATATTTTTCTTCCTTCTGGACGACCCCAGCGAGGAAATGCTATCTCGCAGTAGCAGGTGCAAATTCTACGTAGTCAAGAAGGGTTCTGTGGGCTCGGAAGGGATCTACACGGACTGGTGTGTGTCTATGCTCGACTACATACACGCGACCGACGCGGAAAATTGCAGGGATGTCGCCAAGACCAAGGTAAACAAAATCTCTGGGGCCTTGCACGAAGCTTCGAAGATGGCGGACGGTGCTCGCGCTATCTGGGCGCAATACTGCCATCGCTTCCATGCACACACACCCTCACCCCCTGCGGCTGCTGCCCGGCCCCCGCCGTACGAGGCTAGAACCCCTGCGCCATCGCCACAATTGCCACGACCGCCAACCACGCCCTCACGACCCCGCCCACAATCAACGCGCACACGGGCAGCGGCCGGATCTTCAACGCCCCGATCACCCGCAAACCCTTCCACACTGACAATGGCCCCAAGATTTTATCGCATGTCAGGAAGCCCGCGTGTCCTTGTCGACCGGTAAATGTTTTATCGCATCATTGATGTTGCCCTTGTTCTTACATGCCATCCAAGGCGTCAGGCGGAGGCGGAGTTACTCTCTGCGGCGGGTGCCACACTGCTGATTGGCAATTCGCTGCAGGACGTTGAGGATGACGACGAAGTGACTCTAGTCGGCCGTGCGACGTTCTACCGCGTCTTTGGGAGCCCGCGGGTACATACTAGCCGGTAAGATCCTCTGATTCAATCAGGTGGGCATGTGCCATGCTGACTCTGTTGCAAGCGACACCGTCATCCCCAAGCTCTTCGCCACTGACGCAGCGGGTTTGTTGGTCGGACACTCATTGGCTGCCATCGAAAATGCCTGATATGTATTCCAAATGTCTTTTACATGTCGGTATTCATTTATTTTTAACAATACAATGCTTTCTTTCACTCTCTCCGCCTCATTTGTGAAAAATGACAAAATCAATTTCATTACTATTGAGCAAAACAAAAGACAAAACAAAAGACAAAAAGAGCGCAGGCAAATCAGTCAGGGCGGAACTTCTACACATGATACGAATGCGCGTGCAGATCATTCGATTTCACGTGGAAGAATCTCACATTCCCGCCCGAGATGGTCCACCTGGCCATGGGTCGCTGCAGGAGGATGGGCGGCGGAAAGAGCGCTTGAGAAAGAGATCAGACTAGCAGATGAACGTGAGGAGGCGTACCGGTATGCATCGGGAGCAGTCCACTTGAGGTCGTCGAGGTCGTCGTGCCGGGTGCCAGGGCCGATAACTTTCATAGAGGTGGTAGGGTCCAGCGCAGGCCACACCTGTTCGATGGGCTCCCTGTCAACTTGGAAGCCGTGCTGGACCCCGGGCGGCAGAGGCGCAGTGGAATCTTCTCCTGCGTGGAGCGGGGAAGGGGCACAGAGAATACAGCCCAGATCATCTGCATTCCAAAGGGTGCCAGCGCCCCAGCGGCTGATCCTCGCCCACTCGCCCGAGGGGTCCGTACCAGAGACGACGTCACCGAGGGGAAGGGTGCTGCCCCACTCACTGCCGGCGCTGAGACTGGGGCCGATGGTGCTGGGGGCATACTCTGGCTTGCTACTTGCGTTGCTGGTATAGTCGATGGGGCCGTCGACGGCGCTGCCCGCGTTGTCAGTGTCCAAATCGCTGGCGAGTTCGCTGTCGCTGCTGGGGCTCAGAGGAGGGAACGAGGGCCATGTTGTAGGACCCCACCCGCTGCTGCCTCCCCAGGTGGTGGTGTGGGGGTCGAAATTGTGGCTGGCTGGGCAATGGGCATGAGTCGTCGATAAGAAAGTGGGGAGATAAGCTTACATCCTGTGTCCAAAGACACCACATAAGGCCAGATTAACCTGTTAACAGTTGGAGGTTGCCACAGGGCTTAATGTGTTATCGTGTGGGTACCCTAATATAGTATAACATAGGCATAATGTGTTATCTGTGGGTGACTATATAAGGTAATATGTAGTCAGGTGATCTCCGGACCCGGAGGACAAGAGATCAGGTGATCTCTGAGCTGGCCGAAAAATGTAACAGGTTATAATAGGGAAATAAAAGAAAGGCGCTCACAAGGGTTGAACCCAAGGCATTTGGCTGATCTTACATAATAACAGCACCAGGATTCTAACCACTAGACCACAGTAGTTGTATACAATTAGAGGCATTGATCTCAATATATGTTGCCTCTCATATCCCAATATTTATTGATTGGTGCTGAACTACTTGAAGAATTGTAGTGAATAGTGTCAAACAATTTTTCTGGCTTTCTGATGCTTTCCAAGGCTATCTAATGCCTTTTTATGAAGGCAGTTTTTTGGTTAGGGGCTTCATTGGCCTGCAAAACACAAAATAATTTCCCAAACACAGTGCTTTTTGGCAACTGAGTAGTAAATTCCACAACCAGAGCACCAAAGGATAGCTTGTATGCCATAGGCTTGGGATATAGGCAGCTAGAGGTATGAGTTATGATAGAACAATAAATATTGGGAGGTGAGAGGCAACATATATTGAGATCAATGGTCCCAGATTTAAACAACTACTTTGGTCTAGTGGTTACAGTTCTGGCGCTGTTATTATTTCAGATCAGCCAAAGGCCTTGGGTTCACGTCTTGCTAGTGCCTTTCTTTTATTTCCCTACTATAACCTGTTACATTTTTCGGCCAGCTCAGAGATCACCTGACATCTTGGCCTCCGGGTCCGGAGATCACCTGACTATATATTGCCCTATATGGTCACCCACAGATAACACATTATGCCTATGTTATGCTATGTTAGGCTATCCAAGAGATAACACATTAAGCCCTGTGGCAACCTCCAACCGTTAACTGGTTATCCTGACCATATGAGCTGCCAAAGAGGACACTGGGTGAAGGCAGCGACGAAGGGGAGCTAAAAACAAGGTCAACCTGGGGTGCAAATGGAAGGAAGAGGAACGTACATACCCATCTGAGCTAGACTTGGAAAAGAACTTAGGAAAGACTGCAAATGCTTATTTGGCTTCAGCCACGCACGAAAAGGGTAGTAAACAAAAATAGCGCATACCAAATCAAAACCAAGCACACAGTAGTCCAGGATGGCCACCCCTTACAAGACTCCAGCACAAATCAGCCGTACCGGCGCAAAACTGGGGAAAGGGAAGAAAAGCACCGCCGACCAGGCCTCCGGGAGGAAGGTGGGAAATCCCAGAAAATTCAAGGGCGAGCGCCTTAAATTCTTGGAGACACAGATGCCGTTGTACCTCGCACAAAAGGGGCACAACTCAGTCACGGAGTGGTACAAGAATATGTTCCCGTTGTGGTGGGTGCAGTTTCCCTGGTACAAGGGCTATGGTCCCGACGGGAAGCCTCTGCCTGAGGGAGACACGACTTCTGCCCCGCCCGACGCGTCCACCTCCTCAGCTACGGCGGACGCGACTTCCGCTCTGCCCAGCGCGCCCACCTTGTCCACCTCCCCAGCTACGGAGAACACAACTTCCGCTCCGCCCGGTGCGCCCACCTCCTCAGTCACTACAGTCAACGTGACCACCGACGCGACCACTAACGCGACCACTGACGTGCCCACTGCACCCAGCCCATTAAGTTAGACCTTCGCGAAAAAAGTGGGCCGTGGCCCAGAGGTGCTTCGCGAAGTTTTTGGGCACCTGCCCAGGGTCATGTGGGGCATCAGGCGGCCGTTTCGGCGGCTCCTGGGCGCCATCAAAATGCATCAAACCATCATCTTCAGGGCGCCGTTGCAGCCGAGCGCTGTCCGCATCACAGCTGTCACGAATGTGACCCCTGATTTCCTCCCGCCACCGCCGCCGCCCGCACGCGTCCTTGCCTGTACCGCACTGGGGATGGCCAGCATCGACTGGACCACCGACCGCTTCCATTTCGGCATCTAACCCGCGTTCCAATAAGCTGTTTCTGCCTCTGGACCGTCCTTCTCATCACCAGCAGCCCCCGCACCCTGCTTGCGCTCCCCGCCGTTTCACGCGCTCTACAGTGCAGTCCTTCCTTCCATATGTGCAGCGATCAATCGAAATTGTATTCCAACTGCCGGATATATGAATAACGCCGCCGATGCCCTGTTTTTACCCCTCCCACCACTTTTCATCCTGCTCACTGCTGCGCCCGCTTCGCGCCATTCGCGTTGCTGCACGACTTATCTGTGTTATATGAGCATCCACCAAAGTAATTTTACAGCTCCCTGAGCTGCCCAGCCCTTTTTGAGCTCTTTTTTTGACACTTCTGCAGATTTTACCCACCACACCGCTTCCACGGCCGGCAATTCTCTTCCAGCCCTCGCGCTCCCTCATGCCATGAGTGCTCACGGCCTCCTCCCTTCCCGCTATCTGCACACGCCTCCCTCGGCCGTATCCACTCAGCCCGCCTCATGCACCCCTGCTCGCACGCAGTCCCACTCGTCCTGTTTCCTCCACCGCTGTACCTCGCCCATGTGTGCCTAAGCGCACCCTCGCTTGCATCCCGCTCACGCTGCCACTGCGTGCTCGTCCCGACTGCGCCCCATAGCGTTCCTGCTGTCACCTGTAGCGCTCCGCTGCCCACGCTTGCTTTGCCTGGCTCGTTCGCCCCTGCGCACACATCCTCAGCCCGTATGCGCTCAGCGCGTGCCCGTCTATGGCGTACAGCTGCAGCGACTCTGCTCCTCGCCTGCACTGTGTGTACGCACCCCGCTCACGATGCTCTGCGGGCACCCGCGCCACGGGCATCCTTGCCCTACATCTCGCCGGCCCACTGTGCGCACTGTCGTAGGCTCGTGCCACTCAGCTCACCCCCAGCGCTCGCCCTTGTCCCGGTGATAGCATCCTTGTCTGCGCCACAGTCCGTGCACCCACATCGCTTGCATACCTCGACCCCCATGCGCCCCTCGCTCGCATCCACCCGTCCGTCTTTGTCGCGCCGATGCCCCGCCCTCCTTTACCCATTGATGCATTCGTGGGCCTGCAACCCCCTCCCCCCCCACGCTCAGCATCCGGCGACTGTGCGCTCGTATGCACGCAGCACCCCGTCCCCTGTATGTGCTGGGTACACTCCGGACTGCACCCCGCTTACTTGCACCGACATCCCCGCGCCTACATCCCGCTTGCATGCCTGCTCCCCACTGCAGCTGCAGTGCGCCGCAGAGCTCGCACGTCCGTGCAGAGTGATCGCCGCTCTCCCCGTACGTCGTGCTCGTGCCCGCATGCCTGCAGGAGTCCGGCCCACATCCCCTCCGGGCATTTCGCATGCTTCCCCCTCAGTCGTGCGCACACGGCGGGTCTGCAGCCCTCGCGCAGTTCACGTTGCCAGTCAAAATTGGGCGGGGATTGAATACTTGAAGACCGTGATTCAATACCTGTAGTTAGAAAATCAATAAAGACATGTTATAAAAATGTTGTACGCACCTCAGGTGCATGAATGAACTGTTTTCTCGGAGTCGGCGCCTAAGTTGGGGCACAAGCGCCCCAATCGATGGAGTGTTCTCATTGGTGCGGCGCTCCGGACCGCGCTCGGAAAATTCCGAAACCGTTCAAAATCTTGACCCTGTACGCTCCCCGCACATATTTTCAGCTGATCTTTAGCCTTGGAAGGTAGTATTACTTCATAATAACATCATATTCACGACTTGAACAAAATGATCTGGTGTAGATTATTTTATTCAGCGCCCAACTTGAATCCCCGCCAAAATTTCAACTTTCAACCAAACTTTGTTCCTGGAGGTACGCAAAAGGATGCTAAAAATGTTCTAAAATGCTCACAGGATACATACAAACCATATAAACAACATTTGTCAAAATTGTGTGAGCTTTCAAAGATGGCAGAGAAATATCCTGGATTGAGGTGTCAAAAGTCAAGCTAAAGTGCGTTTCACACCTGAATTCATTGCACTAGTGGTGAGTCGGTGATCCATTTTGGCAATGTTTCGCGACTTGGAGCTCTGAAGTTTTAAATACCCCAGATCTTTCGATTGTTTCGAGTTCATACAACATTTATCTTCGCTTCAAGGACCATGTACGCGCTATTCCACCCTCCTATGTCTCGACAATCTCCAAACAGTGTGATTTTGGTCGAAAAATGAAACTTCGTCAATCGCTCCAGATGCATTCGAGAATGAAATATATCATATAGAAGTCCTTTTCCTCAAGATACGAGGCCTAGAATGCAACCCAATCCAGCAGAATATCCACATCTATATCTGGGCAGAATGGGCTAAATCATCCCCTATACCCACTCCCTACCCTCAAATCATTTTTTTCAAAGGTCTAGTGAGCCTTCCTAACTCTTATTGTGCAAAGTCTCGGCCTCCAAAGCGAATCTTGGCCAGGAAGGATTTATTTCTCTTGGCCATGGCATTTGAGTGACTGCTCTACCAGAAAAAAAATTAGAGACGAGATCTCTTCTCTATAAAATTAATGTATACTTCTAGTCGACTTTCCGCCACCATTATCGAGTAGAAGTTCAATCGTGCATCTGAAATACGCGGTTCCGGCGGTTTGATGTCCAAATCCGGCGTGGTAGATCTGCCAATCAGTGGCAGTGCTTGCTTCTTTTTGGCTCTTCACACCACCGCCCACCACCAACTTCGACACCATGGACCCAGTCCGTGCGCCAGAGGGAGAGGGGAGGAGAGTCTTTTAAATCTGCACCCGCCCACCACCACTCTCACCTTCTTCGTGCTGCGTGGCCGACGCTACCCCACCTGTCCGCAATTGACCCGTGGCAAGAGCGCGCATTGGATCCGAAAATCCCAGCCCGTGCGCGAGAAGCAGGAGGGCATGGCCCAGGTCTCTGCTCATTTCTCTTCGTTGTTCTACACAACGCCGCTCGCTCGCAACTGCCTCGCCACAGTGGGCGCATGTGTGAATATTAAAATCCCGGATCACGCTGGACCCCGCCCTCCGGTAAGTCTGCCACCCTTGTCCCTCATCCCCACTCGTCCTTCCCAGTGTGTTGCGTGGCCCCTGCCGCTCGCAATTGTCCCGGTGCGGCCCCGGGAGGTGCGAGGGCACCGAATCTGGTGGAAACACCAGCACACACTGCCGAGTGCGCGCTCTGGCGGCAGCAGGGCTGCTTACATCCTTATACATCCTTTGGGATACGGTTGTAGTGCGCCCCACACTGCTTACAATTTCCCCGCCGCGGCGGGGTGGCGGCGGCCCCCGATCCCCGAAACGCGCGTGCACGCCCAGCACCTCGCCCATTTCAAATTGTGGACACACGGGGTAGGTTGCGCAGCATTTTACGTACCCCATCCACGCTCAAATCCGATGCGCGTGTCCCACCACCGCGCGCGCAATTGCCACAGGCGCATACCCGCCCCCCGATCTCATGATTCCCCCCGCATTCAGCAAGCAGCGGTGGCGTGGGCCTGGGGTACGTCGTATGACATCCCTATGCACCCTCTTCCATGCTCGGATTATCCGCACACCCTGGCCAGGCCGGAATCGCCCTGCCCGTCACAGGCGGGTGCCCGTTCCTGAGGCGATTCCTGCCCCGCCCCGTGAACTGCAGCGGCGTTGGCTTGGGGCAGGTCGCAATGCATCCCTGCATACCCCCTTCTCCCTCGAATTCAATGTGCATGGCCTGTCGAGCGCCGCACAATCGCCCCGACTGCCACCGGCGTGCGCTGCCCCGATCCCCGAATTCCCTGGTCGGTGAACCCGCCCCTGATACCGAAACTCTCGCACCCGCCCCCTAGGCTCGGGGCATGGTGTACGGCAGTTATGCGCACCCCCCTGCTCACCTTGATACCCATGCGTTCCCCCCGTGGGGCCTGCAATCACCCTGCCCGCCGCTGCGGGACCCGCCCCTAAAATTCCATGCCGGCGGAAATGGTGCGTACGCGGGAGGATCCAGAACACAGGAGGAAGGGGTGTGGTTGCTGCACGGCGGGAGCAACGGCAGGGAGCGCGCGGGTGGTACGGGGAGCAGAGCTGTATGTCATCCTTAGTTTCTCAATTAGGCAATAAATACCGAGATGCCGGGCAGCCCGATTTAAGCGGAATGGTCGCCGTGCGGCTGTCGACCATTGTACTGATGGCTGTGATGGCGCCGCAATGCCGCCTATAAACCCCCAATGTAAACACAACCCCTCGGCTACCCTTTATGGTTTGCCCAGAAACTTCGCGAAGTGCCTGTGGGCTATATACCAGACATTTCGCGAAAAAGTGGCCTACTGAGGTGCTGCACCCGACGTGACTGCCGACGCGTCCACTGCCCCTCTGCCCCCGAGGGGAACACCTACAGATTTCGCGAGTACGGGGGGAGTAAACCCCACGTTCGAGCAAGAAATCAAGGGTGAGACTGTCACGGTATGTTCTCGATCCTGGCATTTTTCGGAAGACACTGAGGAATGTGAATGATTAGCAAATCAAGACTTGGTTCTCTCACAAAAAAACGCCATCTACCCGTTCAGCCAAAAATCCTTGGGTCGACTGGCTCGACATGTACAAGCGCCCCTACATGCCCCGCAGGCTGCCGCTGTATAAATACTACATGCAGCTGGATGAGTATGCTGGTTTGGTAGAGGAGAGATTCAAAGCCAAGTGGGACAACGCGGGCCTGGAGGCGAGATTCACCCTCGACTTCCGGTGCAAGTGCGCGAAGGAATTGCTTGATGAGGACGACAAAGTACGCGCGACGCTGGCATCGGCACTCAATGCCGAACACGAAAAAGCGGTGGCGGAATATAACGGCCGTGTTGATGCGATGGCTAACCCAGACGCACTGGACGCAGCTAAGATGGAAGCGTGAGTATTCAAAAATTAAAATGTATGTGGTCTGACGCACCATAAAGTTGCCGTCAGAACTTGGCCACGGTCATGCAGCCGTTTTTGGACGGTGTTGCTAAGTTGACGGGGCTGCACGTAACACTGCTGGCTGGCGCAGGCCCACCGCCAGGCAGCAAAAGATTCTCTCTAACGACGTGAGTATGAAGGTTTTTGTGGAAAAGATAAACTGAAGTATTTTTCACAGATTACATGCCGGGCGTACGTTCACGTTTGGAGGCGTGCCAGGGAAGAAGTTCTCAGAGTGGGACGTCCCTGGCTTCAAGAATGTGTTGGGTCAATTCATGAGGTTCCTGATGGAGACTAACAAGTGTTAGTACCCTGTATACTGGAAAAGCTGCGGGAGACTGACATGCAGAATAAATGCAGACTCGGCATCGTCTGACGTCCCTGGGACGGCAATGATACCGATGTCGCCGGAGGTGCTGCCAGCAATGCCAATGGACGTCATGGTGGACAGCGAGGTTGGCGAGAAACCGACGGGCAGCGAGGAACCGGCAGGCAGCGAGGAACCGGCAGGCAGCGAGGAACCAGCAGGCGGCGCGCCAGCGACAACGAGCAGAGATAGGGGGAGGAGACGGGCATTGTCGCCGACCGACACTCCGTCCCCGACAGTTTCAAGGAAATCGTCGCGCGAGGGAACGCGCAGCCCTAGTCCCGATCCTCCCCCGTCTCCTCCCCTCCATCGTCCTCTGCAGCGGAGCAGAACGCCCGAGCTACCAGCAGGCTACGAGTTAATGCCGCTGATGGAGGAATTCTTGGGAACACTGCCAACAGACGAGTGGCGTGAGCACATGTATTCATTGAGTAGGCTCCCACTCGGGGAGTTTACGCGCGAAAATGCCCTCGTCAGGAACAAAATACTGTTGGAAAGGCTCGAAATCGACCAGGCCTTGAGACGGATTCTGGGCCCGGAGCAATTGGCGAAGGTCGCCAAGCCAGTCGGGCGCCCACGCCCATGCCCTGCAAACAAGTCCGCGGCGACGGAGCCACGTCGAAAATTGAGTCGACTCGCCGGCCGCACTGAAGATAGCGAGGAAGCGGGAGGGGAGGATGGGAGAGACGAGGAAGGTGGAGAGGCGAGAAGTGAGGCGAAGGAGTGGGGAGGCGAAGAAGACGGGGGTGTCCCTAACGAAGAGCGTGTCGACAATGGCGGGGGGCGCCACGAAGAGCGCATGGACAAAGGTGGTGAGCGCGTCGACAAGGGTGGGGAGCGCGTTGACAAGGGCGGGGAGCGCATCGACAAGGGTGGGGAGTGCCTTGAGGACGAGGAGTGCGTGGACAATGGTAGCGAGCACGGTGGGGAGCGCGCTGTGATAAGGACTGCAGTGTCGGTATTAAAAGATATGTGATTCGAATTCGACTATGTTCGTCCTCTAGAGGGGAAGATATAGTCGAATGATAGAGCGGAAGGTCGGTGCGCGAATCGGCCTCGTATGAGCGATAGGTGTGTGTGTGTGTGTGTGTGTGTGTGAACAGGGGATCATGGAGACCGTTCGTCTCCTGGGTGTGGACGTGTGCGGAGGACCTGTTGTTAGTGAAAAACGGTAAAGAAGGTGTGAATGCCTAAACCTGGCTCCCCGTACGAGAGTACTGGAACCCTAAATGTGTTGCCCTGCCTGCTTTTCTTCGTGCGCTCTTCCCCTTAGAACCAGCGCTGGAGATGTGATGTGTGTCGCACAGACTATGGCACCGACGTCGTTCGGTCGACGGCGAGACGGTTGGCCTCGTTGGCTATGGACGGCGATTTGTATGTGATGGCTTCTCTCTGGGCCTGTTTTCTACAGAGCGAGGCTCGTGAGAACGGTGATCCTAATCGAGGAAGCCTGGAATGGTGACACCGGGTCTGGTGAGGAGGGACCCTGCTGATGGAGGTGTGAGAGGTGAGACGCCAATGAACGAGCAAATGCAAGATGTGTGGCCTGCCTCTGGCAGTGGGCGAGGAGGAGGGTGCACAAGAGGTACAAAGTCAGGGAAGGCTGGGAGTACCCCTTAGATTGAGCTGAGAACGGTACAGAAAGTGGGGAAAACGCCCCGAAAGCTACTTCTGCAGGCCGGAAGGTACTGACTACTCCTACTAAATGCGCTCCCTTTTATACCTCCTCGACGACTTCCCACGTTTCCAGAGGTGCCATGTGGGTCGCAGGTGTTTCCAGGAGGTAGGGGACGTCATGAGGTGTTTCGGGGTGCATATATGACAGGAAGATGGACGCCTCTGCTGAGGAGACCAATCGTCTCTGGGTGCGCGCGAGGCGTGGTGAGGCCAAACGACCTCGGAATACATCTGGAGCTCCAGGCACGATTGGTAATTGCGTCGGTGGGTGCAAGAGTGCTCAGGAAGGGGGAGAGACGGATGGGCTCGTCTCGGCTAGTCAATGCGTCATGTGAAGTGGGGGACGGGCTGTGTCGGGATATCCTCTGCCTCGTCCGATAGGTCAGTGTCAGGCACGCGGTAGGTCCGTCCGGTGTGGGAGAGCGTCCGAGAACGGAAATGAGGGAACGTCGTCCACGCTCCTGTTGGTGGGCCGAGCAGCGACGAGCGCAGTGCAAGCACCGGTTCGTTGGATGCAGAAGGTCACGTTGTAGGCGTCAAGAACCCGTGGGTCATGGTGTACAGGTCGTATCCGTGTGACGATGTGCAGGAGCGAGCCCAGAATGGTGGGGGAGACAATGCAGATGTGGGGAGAGTGGTGGTCTCGTTCGGAAGCTGCTTCCGGTAATGTAGAATCCCATTTAGGAAGATCCGTCGCGTACGTCTGAGCTCGTCCCGTTACTCGTGCAGATGGTTCGCAGGGGCCATGAGGCAACGAGCAATGCGTAGCACGCTCGGAGACCTCACAGCGCGGAGGGTAGCAACAAGAAAGTGGGTGAGAAACGACCTATAGAAGCGGAGAGTGGGGAAGGCGGGGAAGGTGAGGGCGAGGGCGAGGGGAATGGTGCGTGGCCAAAGTGGATGCGAGATGGGGCGAAAATCCTGGATGGGTGTCCCGACGGAGGGAGTGAATGGAAGGCGGCTGTGGCAACGTGGGCGTGCCTGGAAGAAACCTACGGATTCAAGTCTTCGGTTAGTGCTCCCTCAAAGCATGATTATTACTAACTGCGGGCCTTTCCTTCAGAGCGCTAACTTGCCGTCGCCGGGAAAAGTGAGGCCGGAAGAAGTTCACCAGTGGCTGAAGAACGGTTTGCTCAACAACAAAGAAGATAATTGTGAAAAGCCACAAGAAGTTGGTTAACGATTAGGGGAATTGGTGGAGCACGCTGGCGCCTTCTTGGCGTGAAAAAGACGAAGTAGGGAGGCCGAAAGTCGGGGATGAGAAGGGCGACTGGGGAGACCTAATCCATCCAGGCGCGAACGGCCTGCTGATGGTGCTGTTGCCGCTGGTGTGGTGGAGAGAGGGAGAGCCAGGAATTGAGGCGAGCGAGGACTGGCTCGCCACGGTCCAAGATGTGTCGTGGGTGCTTGAAGGACTGCTGTCGGCAGCGAAAGCGAAGTACGTACGTTATTTCTCCCATGGTCTGACACTAATCACCGCACTATTTGCCTAGCGGACTCTCCGGTGAGGGTGGGGAGCGGCTGCGTAAATGAGCGCGCCTTCAATGAAAGCAGCTGCAGTAATTAGATAGGGGCTGCAATTTATGTGTGCAAGTAAACAGCCACGTGATGCCAAAGTCCAAATGGGTTGCGAGCTGATCGCGGTGATGGCCGGCCCTATTTGGGGCTACATAATTCAAAGTCCAAGTGATCTACAGTCAAATGCAAACTGCCACGCTGCCGCACTGATGCAGACCGAAGCGAGGCTGAGGGATGCTAACCGACGGATGCCGAAAAGCCGCCACAATCGCAATTAGGCCATTTTCCCATGCCCGACAACAGTCGGCATATTTTGCAAAACAAGCTCCGAGTCCACTCGGGATCTTGCACTATTATACTACAACATTGGCTGGATGCCCATGTACAAGAATACTTACAATCTCATATTTTTGACTGGGTGCGCATGAGGGAGGAAGGAGGAGTGTTCCATTTATTCAGCGGGTACAACTATAAGAGGACATGGGAGAAGCAGTAGAGGAGGACGCGGTCATCGACGATGGAGCGATGGCAAATGCGATCGACACGGACACATACGAGGCGGCCAGGCGGCAGCTCGGTGAGCTGGCCTGGACGTCGCGGGTGTTGCGTATGGTGAACGGGGAACTAGTTCCATCGCGCAGGTTCTGGAGTGGGGACGTGCATCTCGGCGGGGAATGGCGGCTCGGCCAATTTGAGGTCTTCCCGAGTGGCGGCACATGGGCGATGCTGTTCAGGAAGCCACTGCTCACGTCGTTTGGCGCGTGGCACGGGTACGAGGAGGACGTCATCCTCCTACGCAGCGCCAACGGCGAGACGGTGCGCATAGAGAATGCGCACCCGCGTGCATTGAAACAAGCAGACCCTGTACTGGCGGTGACGGAGGCTGCAACACGCACAACACTCATGGGAGGCACTTGTGCACCTCCCACGAGGCAAGTGACTCCCACTGCAGTGATCGTGCCCGTGGAACAGATTGACCAGCACCAGAGTACAGGCATTGAGCTTAGTGCCGCCCGGAGAGACAAGGGGACGCACCAGAGCGAGTGGTGGAGGGCACCATGTCCGAGCTCATGGAGCACGAGCCTCATATCAAAGGCCCAAATTCGGCCAAGCGCGGACGCAGGGCGAGGGACAATCTTGGGGGGCAAGGCCACACCCCCCGTGAGGCAAGTGCCCGATTCCACTCACCCTGTGGATGAGACCCCAGATGAGCACCCCCGCACAGGCATGGAGAGCATCAGCATCCACAGCATACAGGCAGCGGCAGCAAGCCACAGAGCCAACGAGAAGGTGCTGTTGCAAGGCTTGGCAGGGATGACACAGGGACACAGAGGCGCCCACGAGAGCATACAACAAGGTGTCGCTACATCAGCGCAGCTCGGGGCAGCCGAGGCATCAAGTCCTGCCACAAAGAAAACGACGTGGGAGACCATCCTGGGGGGCGAGGATTCACCCCCCACGAGATGAGTCTCTGCTTCTTCCGAATCCATTCCCAGGGCTGTACATGAGCACCTTAATGTAGAGGAAAGTAAAAGAACAACGCACCTTGAAACCAAGCTGCAAAGCGGCAACCCAGCAGAGCCTGAGGCACCAAAACGAGATGCGGGCAGACACAAGGGCAAGCGGGAGTGCCTGCACAGGAAGACCAACCAAAAGCAGCGGAGGGTGGGCGGCGATGCGGACCGCAGGGCAGTGGGAGGTCCCGCGGTCATCGTGCCAGAGGAGGGAAGGGAGCCGCAGGGTGCGCAGCAGACACTGAGGCCGAGCGCACAGCGCTGGAAGGCAATTGTGGAGCGATGAGCGGAGAGGATGCGGAAGGGCGAGGATCTGGAACGAGCAGCAGCAGCGGAGGAGCGGAAGGTGGCAGCGGAGGTGAGAAGAGCGCTGGAGGAGCTGGCAGAGGGAAGAGCGGTGGGGAGAGTGCGGATGAGGGAGGAGGCGAAGAAGTGGAGGAGGATGCAGGTGATTTCCAAGGGCAGTCAGAGCGGCCAGGTGCCGTGTAGCGTGACAAACTCAGAGGGGATTTCGCGAATCCCCTCGAGGGAAGTCCCCCCGCACCTCAACACAAGCACAATAAATTGTACTGATGCCTCTGGTAGCAGGAAGCCCCGACGCAAATACAAGCCAGAGAGTCAGAGCTGGACATGGCCCAGGGACCGTGCAAAATTGCCAGAGGGGAATTCTACGAAGCTCAGAGCTTTGCGCGCGCGATACTCTGAAGGGGCCTCGCGAACCCCTTCCAGGGGAGTACAATTCACCCGGAAACCAAAGCCGAAGCCGCATATTGACAGCCACATTGACAGTCAGTTGCCTCACCTCCGCGACGGGGTGCCTAACCTCGGCAAACCAGAGTGGGATTGGGCTGAGATCTTCCAGCATATAGTTTTATTTTTCAATTATTTCTTTGCCTGTGTCGGTAGCCCTGCTGTGCGCAGTAGTCGTAGGCCTCGACGATGCCGCAGGCAACGCGCGCAATGACCCCGGCACTGAGCAGCTAGAGTCCGCTGGCAGCACGGACCACTCGCTCTTCACCTGCAAGACCAGCCCGAGAGACGCGTGCCGCATGGCTGAAGTCAAGCGGCGAATCACCATCGGCAAAGACCTCAGTGCGGACAAACGCCAGCAGGTTGACGAGCTCCTCAACAAGTTCGTTGACGTGTTCGGGGCTGTCTATGAGCGAAGTCTACGCCGTGCCCGGTGCAGAGCATCGGCTCGATGTGCCGGATGGCGCGAAATTCAAGACAAAAATCAGCCAAAGGCCGCTAAGTCCTCCTCAGTGCATCTTTTTCAACAAAGTCATTGATGAAATGCTTGATGCCGACGTGATTCGGACTATTAACCCCGCAGACGTCAAATGTTGCGGGGCCACGACACTTGCACAGAAAGCACACAACGGGGACGGACTCACCATCGAGGAGCTACAAAGCTGGGTTGACGACCAGTGCGTCGCAAGTGGCTTTGAGACAGCATTCCACACGAAGTTCGAAGGAACTCCCAACCCCCCGAAGCTCGGCGACGCGGCCGAGGAGCAGAAATGGCGTGTTTGTCAGAGTTTCAAGGCTCTGAACGACGCGACAAAGGTGGCCCCCATGCCGCAGGGCGACATTCGCACCAAGCAGCAGCGCCTTATTAGCCACTGCTGGGTGCACACCTTTGACTTCGCGTCGGGCTTCTACGCATGTGCCATCTGTGAGAAAGACCAGCCGTACATCTGCTTTTACGTAGAGAGCTGTGGGTACTTCTGCTACAAGCGGATGCCCTTTGGGCTCACGGGTGTGCCATCGACATTTGCCAACATGACGGCGGCAGAGCTCAGTGACCTCGTTGACAACCTTTTCGAGCTGTTTGTCAACAATGAGGGCATGGCCGGGGACGACTTCGGTGAATTGCTCACTGACTTGCGCACTTTATTCACCAGATGCCGAGAAAGCAAGTTGACACTATCCACCGCCAAATCCAAGTTCTTTGTCACTGAGGCGATGTTTGCTGGCGGGCGCGTTGGGCCCGACAGCATCAAGCCCGACCTTACCAAACTCACGGCAGTTGTGGATTGGGAGACACCACGCGACTTGCAGAATTTGGGCGCATTTTTGGGGTAAACAGGGTACTTTCGTACACTCATTAAAGGCTACGCTGGCATAGCACAACCACTGACTGACTTGATTCGCGTGGCAGAGGTCCCACAACGCAGGGGCAAAGGTGTCTTCCGCCGTGCGATGAAATCTCACGCTCTCGCAGGTGCATGGGGGGCAAAAGAACAGCGGGTGTTCTTAGTGCTAAAGATCGCGTTGACGCAGGAGCCCGTACTCAAAGGGCCGATGTTTGACGGCCGCCCATTCATAGTCACGACAGACGGCAGCAAGTACGGGTTTGCCGGGACATTGTCCCAGTGGCACGTCACGGTCAATGCAGATGGAATGGAGACCAGGCGCCTCCACCCGGTCGGCTTTGCATCGAAGCACACCTCAGCATGGGAGGAGCGGTACAAACCATTCCTGCTCGAGTTCGCTGCACTGAAATACAGCCTCAACAAGTACTCAGACTTGATTTGG
Source organism: Mycena olivaceomarginata (assembly GCA_029378375.1). Lineage (NCBI taxonomy): Eukaryota > Fungi > Basidiomycota > Agaricomycetes > Agaricales > Mycenaceae > Mycena > Mycena olivaceomarginata. The sequence goes on along the minus strand of JARKIC010001995.1, from coordinate 40,834 downwards.
GGCTTCCCAGTCGAACTTGAGACTGATTGCCAGGCCCTTCGTGACCACCTACTCAATGATTGCCTCAACGCCACGCACACGCGCTGGCGGGAGGTCATCACAGACCACCAAATAGTCGATGTGCGTCACCGCCCCGGCAAGGGCAACATCATCGCCGATGGCCTGAGCTGCAAGTTCGTTGGCGTACCACTAGCGCCGGGTGACAGGCACGAGTGGACCGTCTGCAAAGATTGGGAGGCGCGACCTGGCCTGACACATGCATTCTTCCACATTGCCGAAGAGACCCAGTATTCTGACCTGCTCGACAGATTCCGTGATGAACCCATCTTCCAGCAAGTTATTTCAGCACTGCTTGAGCTTGAACATGGTGTATCTCCGTGTGAGCAAAAATGTGCTTGCCACTGCGCCCTCGACTACTTCATCGAGGACGGGAAGTTGTGGAAGCTCGGACCCAAAACCATCCGAGTGCGCGCGAAGCTCGAGTGCATCACGAAACTCGAGGCCGTGGCACTCGCATGTGACGTGCATGAGCGTAACAGGCATTTCCACCGGGATATGATCAAAGTGCAATTGCTTGACCGCATCTGCAGTCCCGCACTCGACCAGTCGATCGTGACGGCGATCACCGAGTGCAGCCGCTGCAAGAACTTCGGAGCGCGGCAGGTCCACTCACTACTCGAGCCAATAACACGTCGCCACCCATTTGAGTTGATGGTCGGCGACATATTGTCCATGCCGCGCAGAAAAGGCGGGTACCACAAGCTTTCCCTGAACATGGATCTATTCGCACAGCGGCTTTGGGTGAGGCCGCTTACCACGGCCACATCGGGGGACACGACAGTGAAAACACTGGGCGACGTGTGGGGTAATTTTCGGTGGCCCGAAACCTACATATGCGATGGCAGACCGGAGTTCGACAACTGGAAGCTGCGGAAGCTGTGCGAGGAGTTGGGTGTTGAGCTGCGCATCGTGCTGAAGTATTCGCCCTGGGTGAACGGCCTCCTCGAGGGCATGAACTCGAAGCTTCTGGGGAGGCTGAAGCACCCTGTGCGCGCCAGGCCTCGGGGAGGATGATTACAACCAAATGCAGTGGGAGGACCTACCGGAGAACTGGCCCCAGCACCTCGAGGCCGCCGTTTTCGCTCTTAATAATCGCATTCTTCCCGTGCTGAAATTTCTCCAGATGAGCTCCCATACGGACTGGTCATCAACACCGCGCGTACGCTGATCGATGAAGCCGTGTTTCCTGTTGATGAGGTGGATGCGGGTCTCCAGATGGCATACATAGGCCAGCTCCAAACGGACGGCTATGCCGAGATGGTCAACCACGCGGTGCGCCGCAAGGCTCAGTTCGACAAGAAAGTCCTCGCACGTGCGCCCAAGGAGGTCATATTCAAGACCGGATCTCTGGTACAGTAAATACGAGACGGGCGCGGACATTCCTGGTCAAGCACAAGATGGTGCTGATGTGGTCAGTGCCCAGGCGCGTCACCAGCCACGCATGGAATTCGTACAAGATCGAGACCCTCGAGGGTCTACCGATTAGCGGCCGGTTCAGCTCGAGGCTCCTATGGCAATTCATCCCGAGGAGGGGCACAATCCTGGACGAGCTCCAGCGGGAGTGGGCGATGGGTTTGGAGGAGTTGAGGATAGAGGACACGGAGGATGACGAAGATGTTGGTGGAGGTGACGGACACGTGGAAGGGGACGACGAGGGGGGGGGGGACAGTTGGATGACACGACAAGGGCGCTGTGTCCACTGGGGGGGGGGGGGGCACATGTGGTGGTACAGTCTGCACCACCACATCGCGTTCCATATCGGGTCGAGAGCGGTTGTTTGGCTAGCACAGCGTAGACACACACAATCATCATCCTTCTTGGTTTTCACCGCGTCGCGACCGTTGGCAGCTTTGCTCGTCCGATCCCCGCCCAACCCAGCTGAGCCAACGCCCAGCCTCCCTGATTCTGACCCGAGGCTATGCCTCTACCGTGACATACCCGTTGCCTCTTTTTCAGGCAACGGAGGCCACCGTGAGCGTGACCGTTGCCTCAGAAGGCAACGAGATAAAATTTCTTCCCCCAGAAACAGACCAAATACGGGATTAATACGGGATTTCTTACACTTATCTGGTGCTTCCCGAAGAGAAATACTGGTTTCATGACTTTCTCGACCTATTCCCAAGGCCAGGAATTTTTTTCGGATTTTTTCGTCAATGTTACGATTTTTTCGAAGCAACCGAGCTCACCGTTACCGTGACAAAGGCAACGCAACGGATGGTCCGTTACTGTGACCGTTGCTCCCCTACACATAGAGACAGTATAGGAGGGATCCCAGCCTCTGGCAAGAGATGGTCTGTGAATTGCCTGGGTGCAGCCAGGAAGACGGTCCTTCCAAGAAATCTTCTGGATCGTCCGAGTATCCCGGTGAGGAGGGGTCAGTGGAAACGAGCCGCTCGAGCACCATGCTACAAACATGAACAATCGAGTCTTGTTCAGGAAGGATGAATGCACACGAAGAAGCCAGACGGCAGCCAGCTAAAAGTCACGATCAGCACCGAGTCATTGCACGCGATAAGAAGCTTACTGTTGTTGTTGATCTTGTAAAATTTCGATGGCTGTGGATATGTCAGCCTGAGATCGTTGGTGCCGGGAGGTTTACTCCGTGTATTGAGAATCAACATCATGGACAAGCTGAAAATTGGGCTCTTCGCAATCCTATGTCAGTGGAGAGAGACCAGGTTGAGAGCTACACACACACCTGACTGAAAATCAAGGGACTATTAGGTCACCTGCATTGCTGAATATCCGCCACTCGGATGCATGCCCGGGAAGCCTCTGTACATTTTACGGCCGTCCTCACTGCCGTCTGGCGATGGTACAGCATGCTGGGGAGACCAGTAGCCCAGGGACGGAACGGGACGGTTGTCCGTCTGTCCATCTGTCCAACTGTCCTGGACGGGTACGGTGACAATCCCTACTGGAAACTGATCACGATGAGGACCTCATATGAAGTCACCAGTTCGTGAGTATTTGCCTTCCCGTCTTCATCCGCCGCCTCTCTTGTGTGCGGAACTGATGCTCCAGATACACAACACACAGGTTGATCAACCGTCTCGTGCTCGGTGCGATCTAGACAGGCACTACGACGAGCATGGTGGCCGTCGCGACGATGGTGGCGTATTATATCAGGAAGGACGGCAGCAACGGTGCACTCGATTTTCTCATCTAATTCAATTAAGTGTTCCCGTCCTCCGAATCATTCGGCGGTAGTCCCGACAGCATTCCACTACCTGATCGGCCCAACTGTACATGCTCACACTGCTGTACAACTTCAACCTCCGGGCGGTACCACGAGGGAATAGTGGCAGTGGCTCTTGACACTCGGAAACGCGCTTGACTGTGCTGAATGACATATGCATGGACAGTATCCATGCGTGTTCATCCCCTCGATTCTTATAATCAGTCCTTCCCCCGTAGCTGAGGTTTTTATATGTACTAATCTGACAAAGGCGCTGCCCACAGCAGTGTCAATGTGCGCATTCATACCCTCCTTCTATCCGTTTGCGTAGACTAATAAGTTTACCCCCCAGAAGACCGAGGTGAGCTTGGACACCGAAAAGTGTGACATTTGCAGAGAAGAGAGGTTCTGCAGATCTTTGGGTTGGAGATAATAGGATTTTCCATTTCTAAAAACGCATTGCAGCCGTTTAGAGTATTCACTCGGGCATCTCGGGCTGGTGGGATTGTTCTCGTCTGAGTCTTTGATCTGCTCCTGTTTCGTATATCATGCTGAAATAGGATCAACTTGCTGTTCAGTCAACGCTGGCCTCAGACCTCGACAGGACATCAACGGAATAAGGAGCTGAAGTTGCGACGGGCGCTGAGTTTCCCACCGAGTCCGAAGAGCTGGGCCTGGGATGATTTCCATCGTTAAATACCACAAATAGCATTGAATCAAATCAGACGTGCTAGTGCGCTGTAAAGCAGATGGAGAGAATAACATTAAAACGAACCGTAAACTATGTGGATAGAAGGAGGAACTGTAGAGAACGGAGCACCTCACTGGAAAAGCTTCACAAGCTCCTCCCCATAATTCAGCTCCAGCTCCACCACGCTCTGATTATCCGTCGCCACCACAAATTTCTCCGTGAACGCGCATGCCTCCAGATTTTGGGCCAGCACCCCAATGACATTCTGCGCCTCCTGGACAATGACATCCAGCGATGGGCGGCTCACTGCGTTGATCCCCTGCTTCGTCCCAGCGATCCCCGCGGTGAGGAACAGCGCAATGCGCGCTGCCAGCGCTGAACCTTGTTGATCCACCCGTACTTGGCCGCGGTGGCGGCGTCGATGTCTTTGGCCGCCAGCACGTACTCAAAGGTGCGGCCGCGACCGATGAGGGGCGCGAGGTACAAGGCAACCGCCGGTGCCGGGATTGAGTCCGAAGGAGGTCTCGAGCTGCACGAGGAGAACGGACGGGGAGGTGGTGGCGAAGCGCATGTCGAAGGACATGAGGAATTCGTTGCCGATTCCGCGGGTGCGCTGTGATGAATGGGTTACCAGAAATTAGGTCAGGATGGTATGAGCACTCACCCCCTCTATGGACGCGATGGTGGCCTGCGGAAGCTGCGTGATGTTCCAGAGGAGGGCAGTGGGGAATGTGACACCAGGGAGGAAGGGGTCAAAGGCCGGGAGAGGAGAGTCTGTCTGGACGTCAGTGTCTTAATGATAAAAGCCAAGTCGGTGGACGTACCGTATCCAGGAAGGAAGTAGTTGACGTCGATATGGCCAATGAAGAAGTCGGGATTACCGGTCGAGAAAACCACGACGCGGATGTCGGTGTCGGGCACTTGCAGAGTCTCGATCAGGTTGGCGAGGTCGGACTGAACGTGGAAGTCGAAAAGGTTGATGCTCGAGAAGGTGTTGTTGATAACGACGTTCAGCACACCCAAGGAGGTCGTCGTCTGCAGTGTCCCAAAGGAAGGGTACCGCGCCGCCGAGGTGGAGAGCGCAAAGAGGAGAAGAGTAGTGAGGAAGATCATTTGAACTTTGCTTGGGTTGCGCAAGTGGGTGGATGGATTTTGAGGCTAGAGGAACTACACCTTTATAGTGACAGTGCCTCACTCCTGGTAGGGTGGGATTTTTCGCCACTGATGCCCGGGTTTTCTTGTCATTGCCTCTGCCCCCGATGCTAAGCCTTCAAGTCGCTTCTTGGCTGCTTACTATGTGCCCGATTGCTGCCCGAAGGGATTGATCAGCATGGACGTCGGTTCCACTGGAAGATGGTGGGAGGGACGGCCTATCAAGGATCAATCAATTGGCCACCGACCTACTGACTTCCTACATCGGCGTCAATGGACTGGCCGAGCCTGAGACATGCAAGATGATGGTCAGAAGATGATGGTTGATTCCAGAAGTTCCCACGGGCTTTGAATCTTGGCTCATGTTTCTCGTGCCCGCCACATTGCGTTGTCATCTTCTGCGGGGCATTTTCGCCCGCCGATGCAGGCTTGGCTATGAACGCTGTGGTTTGGCTTCAAGAGTCGCCCAACATCAGCAAAAATCCTGATGAATATATAGTCATATGTAGCCTACATAGTCACCGTAGTTCTGTCGACAACCCCCTATTATATAGCTCGCTGTAGCACCGCGCAACAGCTCTGTAGCGCTACATAGTTTCATATTTCCGTAGTCAAATAGCCTATATAGCGCAATGTAGGCTCCATCGTTCAAATATTACGCCCCCACATTAGCTATTCACGGTCACAATATTGTTGGAAACAAATTATATTGACACTACGTTACATGCACAAACATATTACGAAAAGAGGATAAATGAATGAATATGAATAACACTCATTTGTCAACAACAGTCCACCAGGCCAAGACCTCGATGCAGTCCAGGGTCGGAGGTGGTGGCAAGGAGGTGAGGGAGGGGTAGGGCGAGGAACTCTACGGTTACTAAATCAGATGAAGGACTAATTGAGACAAACACGTACCGGCTAGCAGACTCAGTGACCATGTGCTTGGCGTCTCTCTAAAGGCGAAGAAAAGATGCGGCACTCAGCCTAGAGGGATCACATTCTTATCTTACAGAAGAGAAGAACAGAGGTTCTTACCTGGATCTCTGGATCCGCACACCCAGCCGCATCTCCGAAATGGAGAGTCAACAAGCTTGAGTCGAGAAGCTTGAAGGAGTAACACAAGACAGAGAAGCATGACACGAAAAGACTCGGGCTCAGCCAGGACATACAAGGCAGGGACTTCGGACTTGATTTGCGTGGCGATTGCGGTGTTGGGAGGGGTATCTTGCATAGTCAGAGGCGGAGAACACGAAGTGTCTTGATGATTGGTTGTGGGATGACACCGGCGGGCCTGAGGAGTGGCGAGAGCGAGCGTGGTGGGGGGGGGGGGGGGGGGGGGGGGGGGGGGGGGCAGTAAAGATGGGGGAAAGAGACAAGAGGGATGCGACGTGGCATCGACCAACCATCCCGTGATCCATCAATTGCGCCATTGATGGAGCGGAGTTCAAATGACTTGAAGGTAATTTCTCTTTTTCTCGCACCCGCAGCTTGCATTGCTGCCATCTCGAAGCCCATAGCCGCCACTTTAATTCTACTCAAAGAGGTACATACAAGGTACATGAGGAATGCGAAAGTTACTGGTGGGTGATCATTGTGTCAATGTACTTATATACCATTATTGCAACCGCGGAAAATGTAGCCCTTTATAGTTTTTGCTCAGAACAATGTGGTTCTTCATAGTTCTTGCGCAGAACGATGTGGTGCTTCATAGTTCTCGCACAGAACAATATAGTACTAAATAGTGGGGGCAGAGAACTATGTTGCCTACAGGGCACTATATAACGCCCTACCCAGTGTTGTAGATAAGGGTCTTAATAAGGGTGTGCTCCGAAATTAAGCCCTTACCTCTTATTCAGGGTTAATAAGGGTTTCCATATTAAGGGTCAAATTAAGGGTTATTTCCCAAAAGGGAAACTGACGCCATCTGCATGAGAATGTGTGGAAAGAGGTGTACATAGTACTTCAAGCCTCATATTAATCTCCAGAGCCCTCATCTTGTTTTGCACCCAAATTGATTTACATGTCTAAAAATCCTGGCCAAAGTTATCTACCAGCTCTGCAACTGGCATTCATCAAAATCTTCGCTTGTGGCAGCTTGAGCCACCACCTCTTGTATAGGGGTACTTCCAACTTCCACAGCTGTGGCCAGCAACCATGTAGAGAACCAACAAGTCAGAAGGACTCGGTGATGATGATTATCCTGCTAGGCTGTCAGTTGGGTCTGGTCATTTGGAAGCGCACTGTGATGCTGTGAAGGCAATAACTCAAGTTTGCATTCACATCACCAGGGACAACATTAGATGACTACATGCCAGCAAGTATCAGACCCAACGGCTGCAAAGGGAACACTGGACTTACATCCATCCTATTCACAGAAATGTGGAAGAAAAAGATGAGCTGGTGATCATTTGATTTGCTTACCCAAGCCACATTAGTGGGGGTTAATAAGGGCTTAGCATTTGCTCCTGCCAATGTTAAGGGCTTAGCTTATCATATGATAAGCCCTTAATAAGCTAAGCCCTTATCAACTTATCTACAACACTGGCCCTACCAAACTATGGCAGCTATGGCAGCTATATTGATCTACGTAATCAACCGGGCAACTACGGCCCGTAAAGTTTTTCCTGATGAACATGATAGGCGTCAATCACAACGGAGATTGCCGAGACGATGTGTCAGCTCCTTGTCCCCCGCGGCCACCACTGATCTCGAATTCCTGCGGTAGTCCGTCCTGACCCTCTCCGCAATAATCTTCTACGTCTATCTTGTCTCTCTCTGTGCTCGAATCCCCTTTCAAAAATGTCCTCCCACCGTCGCTAGCCCCTGAGGCCAAGGATACTTACACTTTAACACTGGGCAATCAGATCTCGTTTACAGCTTTCTGTCTACCCGGTTCTTACTGCTGTGCAATCCTTGTGTGGTGCCTGTCTCTTCGATACGATGACCTTCCCCGCCATGGATTCTGAACTCCTGGTCAGCGCCTCCCCGCCTGTACATCTCACATTTTCCGACAACAGCATGATCAACGCGACACTGTATCGCGACTCTCACCCCGTGTACACAATCGCGACGGCGTCCCACGGATTAAACACGGAAATCCGATCCTCAGACACTTCCGAGCTCCTCGCCCGCATAACGAGGAGGTCGATTCTACCCGATCTTATCACATTCCCAAACCATGACGGAGGGAAGGAGATGCGACTCAGCAAGTGGATGCGTCGTTGTATGCTTCCAGACGGTAGGTATGCGCGTTTCTGTGGCATTTACTCCAAGCACTGTTATTCATCCACAATTCAGTCACGCCCATGGTGTCGAGACAGAGATGGGAAACTGTCTATTAAAGATCCACCCTGTTCATCGACTGGCAGTATGCCCTCTGCGTTCATGTTGTCTTGCTTACCTATTTGTATCCCAGCTGTACACAGAACGCGACCCCGGAACGCCTATCGCGCACTGGGAACGTGCAACGGCCACATCTCCTTTATCTCTGGTGCTCTACCCCGGGACAGAGAACTTTTACCCGAAAATTATTGCCGCCTTCACGGTCTCGGAATTGAAGATGCGGAACGCTGAGCAAACGGATTCCAGTCGAAGATGGTCCTGAGCTTCAATATATAAATCTGTTCGACGTCAATCACGAGAATGCAATGCCATTTGCTTTTGTCCTTGGACGTTTGGACTCACGTTTTGCTCGGGGATTGAAGTTACAAGACGCTCAACCGGTGGGCACAGATCACGGACATTCCCGATTCGCGAGAACAGCTGACCGCTTGTTGCTGTGCAATCCTGTGCAGTCAGGTCTCGTCTCTTCCCACTTACGACCCTCCTCGCCATGGATTCCCAATTGACGCTCGTCAATGCCTCACCACCCGTATGTCTCATGTTCTCAACCGACAGCATGATCAACGCGACGCTGCATCGCGATTCGCGACCCGCGTACACAATCACAACGGAGCTCCAGGGATCCACCACCGAAATACGGACTGCGGGCACATCTCAATTGCTCGCACGCATAACGCGGAGGGAGGTTCTTCCTGATATCATCGCGTTCCCAAACATCAATTGCGGAAAGGATATGAGACTTGGCAAGTGGATGCGTCGCTGTAAGCTTCCGGACGGTAGGTAAGCTAGGACATCCATTCCGAGTCCTCTTCCTCAGGCGCTCATTCTCTTTCATTCAAGTCACGCGCATTTCATCGAGACGGAAGTGGGAACCTGTGTATTAAAAAAACACCGTGTTAATCGGCTGGCGGTACGGGATCTGCATTCATTGTCTGTCGAGCACATGCTTATATATCGCCCAGCTATTCACAGAATTCGACGCGGAAACCCCCGTTGCGCACTGGGAGCGGGCAGACCAAGCCTCCCCTTTATCCTTGATGCTATACTCTGGGACGGAGAACTTTCATCCGCAGATCATCGCCGCCTTCACCGTGCAGGAGCTGAAGATGCGAATGGCTGAGAAAGCAGATCTCGTGGCCCTCAGCCGCGCAGCGGCTCAGTCGAAAACTCTCGTAAACCTGAATCAATGAAATATTTCACGGTTTTCGGCGCCGAGAGAAGATTCCATTGACGGTATCCTCCCATAAGTATGTTGTTGTACCGTCAATACGGCGGTTGGGCAGCTCACTGGCGATTTCAACTAATATATGCTCACACCACGCCGAGCCTTCTGCACATGTCGCTGTTACGACGCCCCGAGCAACGTATTCAAGTATCAGATCGGAGGTAGGCTCTAAGACGACAAGGGTTTGCTCTTACTACCAACAGGACGTTGAATCAGATTCTCAAGATGCAAAGTGAGGTACATGGTGGTGTCATGCCGCCGGTTGGTCGGTTTTTTACAATGGGGTTCGTGATCGTCGATTCATGGGCCAGAAAAAACAATCTGAGTCACCCCCGCATTCCAAGACTGTAATGGTTTCTGTAATGTAATTTGAGAAAACCACTACATCGATCAGACTTAGCGAATCCGCGGCACCGACATGAGAAAAATGATAGATCGCCCATCTTCTAGTTGAATCAACTTTCTGCTTATATATGTGTGATGATTATATATGTGTCGCTATCGGGACTCCCACCTCCTTCTATATGTATTCGCGCCACCACGCTGGTCTCTCCTTTTCCCCATCTCCATGGGCAGAGACTCCCTGTCCTCGTCTGCCCGAATCGCTAGCGAAGTTCCTCATCCAACGCGACAGCGTCGTGACTTTCAATGCCCGAAACAAGATAGGGAAGGCGCATCTCTGAGCAGCCATGGGTTTACCACTATATCCATCGATGGCTCTTCGGGTACGACAGCCCTTACTGCACATACGACGATGGGGCAGGAGAATGTACTTACTCAGAGGTACGTCTGACTTTTCAGGTTGACTGAGAATTTATTGGACTGAGCGGTCCTGCTCAGGACGGAGTCTTCCAGTCAGGATTGTCAGCGTGTCCCGGTGGTGCGGAGGAGCCCATTCAGCCTGCGTGTGCCATATCTTTATCTATTTCTGATCACTACTCTTGCTTACCCTATGCCGGTTCAACGACTCCGGCTACTACCGAGACCCAGAAGACTCAAACAAAAACTGGCACTCAGATCACGGATCCCCTACCATCTACTCCGACTTCGACGATTCCAATCCTTTCCCCGTCGCCAAGTTCCGCATCTTCTGCATCCCCCTCATCTCAACCACCTTCCTCCACATTCTCTTCCTCGAGTGCTGCCCAAAGCCTTCCCGCGGTATCCAGCAGTTCGGTAGTACCCACATCACAGACCAGCAGCACAAGCCTCCCGTTTGTAGATCAAATAACCCACGCATCAAGGTATGCATGTAATCCAGCTATCCCGCATTCTCGTCCTCTCTCCACTAAATCGTCCCGTGATGACAGTAAATCCCTCGCCGCTGGCGCCATCGCTGGCATCACCATCGGCGCACTCTCAGTCGTACTTCTCGCCATCCTCGTAGCATGTGTCCGGCGAGCTCGGAGAAGACAGCGCGCCTCCGAGTCTGCCCTCGCGCCCGAATCCTACATAACCGTCAACCCCGCTCAGAGCCAGGTTTCCAACCCAGTTAGCATATCAACACTACCCAGCGCCCCTTCCCACTCGCGCGCGTCCATCTCAACCGTCGCACAAAACCGCCAGGAATACCTCACAGCGCAACTTCGGACCGTGCAGAAGCAGCTCGAAACGCTGCAGGCGAGTGTCGGCACGGGTGGTGGACACCTGGAGCAGGCGATGCAGCAGAACGAGGCGCTGAGAGCACGCATCCGGATGCTCGAGCGGGAGATGCAGTCGCAGTGGGGGCTGGGACTGTCGGATTCGCCTCCAGCATATTTGGACTAGGCAGATGTGGCTTTGATCCACATATAACACCCGAATATTCGGAGCGTGGGGTGTGGTTTGTTCCGTGAATTCAATCCGGAAGCAATACGCCTATTTTAAGGCGAAGATCCTATTGGTGCCGAGGACTGTTCTCGAATCACACGACATTGTGCTCAGCACAGGGAAAGCAAATAGTATTCGTGTCTGCTACAGGGAGTCGAATCTTCCCATGCAAGATTGAAGAAAGTGGTCCGTGGTTATACTGTCCATGGTGAAAAAGATCCAGTCCGGTAGACTTCCGGTTTTTCGGCGAGTAGCCACTCAAAGCACCCACGCGACGGTGCAAAGGATCGTGCCGAGTGCCATTATTACGTGGATTGCACTCCCTGGGAGCGGGGCAAGGGAGCTCGAAGCGCTCTGGGTCGTAGACGGAGACGTCGATGGCGCCGAGGCCGTCGAAAAAGCAGCCCCAGACAGGGATTGCGAAGTCGTTGCAGCAGCCGAGGTGGGGATCAAGGGCGTTGTTCTGGGTAAATATGATCAGCACTTATATTTCGAAGCGGCAGAAAGTGAACCCGATGTGAGAAGCCCCCCACGCCGGGACGAAGGAACGGCTTCGGAAGCCTGAATATTTTGGACACTCACACGGAGGGGAAGGCGCCACTGGACATGGCGACAGGAGTGCTGGTTCCGATCACGGGCACAGAAACGGACGGCGGAGTCGTTGAGATTGCGCTGGTGGCGGACAAACTAGGGCTTGCTGCAGCGGCGATGCTGAACTGCGCACTCGTCGCGAAAATCTGGTTGATATTGGTTATGTTAACGAATTCCAGGGTGTACTGGTCTCTGTAAGAACCTCCGGTTAGGCCCACGATGATACTGAGTGGACGGGATACTGGGCTCACTCGCCGGGCACGATGGGGAGCTCGACAGTAATTTGGTCCAACGTAGGGTCGATATTGTTGGCAATCGCGATAGCTTGATTCTGGAGGAGAATGAGCGAAAAGAACTCTGACTCGTAGTAAGACTACGCACAAAAGAGGGATGAGTCAACTCAATTGAGAAAGTTCTGTCGTCCGTCGGTTCAGCTAGTAGTAGGTTTAAAGGTATTCGCACGGATCGGTAGCATCGCTGCTGGTCCATGTTATAGTCGTCATCGCACCCGATTGAGGCGCGCTCGGGGGATTCACGGTAAGTGTCGACAATGCACTAGTCGTTCCCAGAAGGACAACTAGCCTGGCGAGGAGTCAGAATGGCTAGACCAATGGGAGGGACTCAGTACTGACAAGGCTTTTCCAGAGGAGAACATCGTTTTTCTGAAAGAGAGTGATACGGAAGGATGAGAATATGGTCAACGCAGGGCTATGAGATATATATCATGGATACTCACGACGTGAACGAGAACATTCCATGGTTAAAATAGTGAGCACGAAATAACCCATGAGTGGCGCCGAAACAGAGGTTCCATTCCAGCTGCCGAGGCAATCTTCACACGCCGCCTGTAATTACCTGACTCCCGGTTCACGCTTCGCAACCAGCGTTTGCAGATTGGTGTCGACCGGTGCAGAAAGATCTCTCGTGGAATCGCCCCAGAAATATAATAGGCTGGGCTAATTAGGTTGGAAGTCAATTGCCAAAGTACAGGTCTTCAAGAACAGCTTGGGCTGATTAGCCAGGGTCCAGCAAGAATCTAGGCCGAGGAATACCGAAAGGAAGCGGGCAGGAGGGGGGAAAAGCAAGTATCACCATATGTGGTGGTGTGAAGTAGACTCGTAAACCAGTCGGATTCGCCGGGGGACGGTTTGATGATGAGTCAATCAGACCTGACGGCGAGTCTAGGTGTGAAGTAGACCCGTAAACCAGTCGGATTCGCCGTTAGCTTTGATCGACTATCATCAAAACCCTGCGGCGAGCCCTGGTATCGAGTCTAGGTGTGAAGCAAATCAATAATTTGTCAATAATCGTACGACTCGAGGTTCGGCAAAGGCCGAATGAGTATGGTGGCGGACATCTCCTTGCCTCCTTCCTCCTTCCTCGCTCCAAGCTCGCTCAGAATTTAGTACTTCGATCCGGATCTTGTCTTTCCCTTGTGACGCCCGTGTTATCAGCAGAGCTGTTCAAGTCAACGAAGGGTCAAGACTCAAGTCGTTCAGCCGCTGAACGAAGCCTATCAAGCCGACATTCGTCAGTGCCCCCTGTTTCTGAATTTTTGATTCCCAGCCTCTCGGATTGCGCCCGTTCGGTGTGAATTTCCCAGGACTCTAGCGCCAGGCTTGGTACTTTTTTCGCTTTCAACGATCATTTCGTTGTCTGCACTCTGAACTACTGAAACCCGTTATTCTGCCTCAAGACTGACGATCCGCCCTCTGGTATTGCCGCCCGTGATCTTTCTGGGGTTTTCAATATCAAGACTCTTCCAAGGCCTTTCAACGAGATCAAATTCGAGATGTCATCCCCATTTCCTCGATATCATCCTCTCATATATGTAGCTCCTCCTGCTTGTGAATCACCCTTTCCGCCTTGGGCATGCAACGGCAGAGCGTAGCACCAGATGAACATGACCGGCAGCGCGGGTTCCACAAGGACCTCTTGCTACTACCGCTTTGCTGCCCAGTGATCTTGCGCTTCGAAAGCGGGAATCAATCACACTGGGAAGTCTGCTGGGTATGCTTTTTCATGGTAGCGTGTTGCGGTCGATTATATGAGGTAGATTCTATGATTACAGCGCCTGTCATCCACGCTCATTTTACTCTGCATCACTGTCTTTCGTGCAACATTCGCTACCCCGCTCGCATTGCGCGACGTCACCACGTGCTCCACTCCATCCGCGCACAACGTCTCGATCGGAATCGCCAACCTCGCGACCCCCGATGGCGTCCACCTGCTCGAATTGGGGTTGGGGTCGGATCTCGATGTGGTCCTCGCCTGGGTCCCGCCCGCCGCCGGTGGAGTATGGATTCTCTTCAAATCCGACTCCGGCCCCGAATACGTCATCCAGTTCGTTTGCACCGCAGCTTCATCTTCAGTCCTCATACTGAGCCCACGATTTCCAGGCATCACGACAGCCAGCTCTCCGGAAAGCTTCTGACTGCTGTCCCCAGCGGCGCGCATGCGGAGCTGATTACTGCCAGTTCCAACGCCCAGCAGTGCGTAACGTGGCATTTCTTGCATCATCTTCGTTTTGTCGGAACTCACCAGCCTCCCAGGCTATGGAACATCACCTGCATGACATCCCCCTCATTTGGCTTCGCCACCGACTGCACCTTCAAAACTGGCATTATCGTCGCGGACAGGTTTTTCTCCGAGAGTTGCATTCAGAACGAGCTGACCCCCGAACTCGGCAACGAGTTTGTTGTGGGGAACTGCATCCCGGGAGGCTCGCCCGTCCAAATTAATTACCATCTGTGATTCGCTCGAGGAGGTTTGTAATAGGGTCATGATCATTTCGGTGAAGAAGAGAAAGATGGTCCTGTGGTGGACTGAGGTCGTGTCTAGGTCGTGCTGGCAGAGGTTTGAAGTGTGCAGAGAAATAACGATGTTAAATGAAAAAAAATGCCTCCAAATGTAAAAGAATCAGTAGGCTCAATCAAATAAGAAACTCAGCTCAATCTTGATGTAATAAAGGTGGATTCTCGCGAAAGTACTCAGCAAAGTGGATTGAGTGTGGTGGCCGTACGAAACAAAGAGAGAAGGTCACGTAAAATGAGGGTGTAGCCAAACATACGATAATAATGTGTAGTCCGTGGTACGGACCTCAGCTAAAATCCAACTTTCATCCAACAAACCATCTGGGAGCTACGCAAAGACGTATAGGGAGAGCACGTCCCCCCCAAGACGTTGACGAGCAGGTGCCCAAGCTGCTGCCGGCTCAATCCCCGGCGTAGTCCGAGATAGCCGAAGACTTGAGTTGAACTCGTCGCGTTGGTGGTATGTAGGGGAGGTAAAGTAAAAATTCTGTGGATAATGAGATATCTGAGTCAGTAGTGGTAAAATGAGCATGAGGGAGTGTGTGTAAAGACAAAACAAAACTTGATCCCAGTTTGCTGGAATATTTGGTTGGAACATTGAATTGGCATGGGAATTGAAGGCGATGTGCGGGACAAGTCGCACTTCCAAATCGGCCTGTCCTGCGACCTATATACCCAGTAGATAAATGATGAGTAACGACGGGAAACAATCGATATTGGGGAACGTGTCTCCGCCCCAGTTGTAAGCGGTCACGCTATTTATTCCAGTCGGAACCTAACGTGGAAAATCTGGGCAGGCAAATGAGGAATGTCCATCAATCACAAGCAAAGCCTACTCACTACACGGAGCTTCGAGCACTGGGAGAAATAAACGACAGCCGATCCAGGGGTCATTGCGGAACGGGCGGAACATACACGCAGTCATTTCGAATCAAAGTCCCGACCAACCCGGGCATAGTACTTCCACCAAGGTCCAGACACAGGTCCGGATCAATGAACTCTAGTATTTCGCCGGGTGTTCCGAGTGCATGGCGCAAGGAAAGGAGCTGTTCCAGCTCATATAACAGTCACTACGTTCCGGGGTCGGCTAGACTCACTTCGGCAATGTGAGTCTAGGTCTGGCTACCCGATCACACTGACTCTGTGCAGCCAACTACACACACTTTCGCGTAGGGCCAGGTAGCCGATGGCTGGCCGGCTACACTGCAGATCAGTGCAGATCAGTGTAGGTGCGTATAGGTGTGTTCGTCTCAGTTTCGGCGCCCACCTTGACCTTGTCCCAGGCTGCACTGACTCTGTACTGTATCCAATGCCAGGTAAGGGGCATTCTGTTCATCCTCACACTCATTAGATGAATAGTCTCTCTCAGTTTCAGATTTGTCGTCATTGTCAAGGAGCCAATGCAGAGTTGCGAGTGCTTAATTGGGATCATCACAGTTATAATTTCGAATCGGCGGGTTGCGTACACGTCCAGGGACACCGCTTCTGGGAGAGTTGCCGCTCAGCTCATCTTTTGCTCTCCGACACCCATGTACCAGTCTTGCCACAACCGCCTCTCTGAGCCAAAACTGGCTGCGGCAGCAAAGCAGCAAGACTACAAGTCATTTTCCACTTGAAATCAGGTATGTTTACCTCTGGTTAGGTGGCCAGCAACATCTTGACTGACCTACCCTGGGCTGAACTGACCTCCCTTAAGATACAAACAGCTGCACTGACCTGCACATACCTAGACTGACCTGCACAGACCGCTTCTAGTGACCTAGACAGACCCCTCTGGGCAGCTGCGGGTAGGTCATCTGGCCTCAGCCTGTTTCTAGGAGGGGGCGGAACATGGTGAGTACATCAAATTCGTCGCTAGCGGGCAAGACAGTGATGTGGACGTGGCGCAGGTGCGGCGGATATTCTGCTGTTACAGAATGGTAAAGCTAGAACAATGCTGTGAAGAACCTCGTCGCTTTGTTCTCGCAGAGGAGATGAATCGTTAGTCTGTTAGTTACCGTGCCCTGATTACCGTTACCAGCCTTTATTATGTAAGCATTCCTTTTTCGGACCTAATTGAAACTACGCGAGACTTGGAAGGGCGCGTTTCCAGGTGTCAAGGCGTGACAAAACTCTTTGGGAACACATTCTCAGGTCCATAATAGGTTCAAGAGTTGAATAGTATTGTGATTGCTGCCTGATCAGTTGTGCATGAGTTGGCATCAAAAGCAGCTCCAGGTGCACAATTGGGTGTTGACACCCTCCCATAGTGTCCTTTTTCCATGATGGTGTATCACAGAGCACAAAACGGCAATTAGCGCTGTCCCAAGACAGGAACCTTTGAAAAACGTGTCAACAACGCTGTCATGAATCGCCCGGGTTCTACTTTTTCGCGAAACGCGTCCGTATGGATACAGACGCGTCTTAGCGGCACAGGACTCTCATGACGCCCCCATGTGACCTTCTCACGGTTGAAACCCGGCCTCAGATTCTAAAGCCGCAGACTCAGGGAGTCTGCGCCACGGAATACAGAAGACGTTAGGGACTAGGAACCCGTACAGACGGATTCTAGTCCCTGGACGCACCAAGGGCTGACACAGGAGAGTACACAGAGTACAGGAGTGGTTGCAAACCCGATCGGGGTTTGAACCACTGGAGACAATGACACTTAGGACTAGGAAACCCGAACGTCGGGTCTCCTAGGTCCACTGACACCACGGAAACCAACACAGAGGAGTCCAGGAGCATCAGCATTAATGCTCCTTAACGCTACGTTGCAGGAACTGATCGCGACTGACCGCGATCGCTTTAATTTATTAGAAGCCTATATAAGCACGGTAGAATCTCCATGTACAGTAGATTCTACCTCGTCTAATCTCAGGCTTCTACCTTGGCTTGACATAGGCATTGTCTCCACCCTGCCCCGCTTCCCTCGCACCGTACTACGGGTTGTATCCACACCTCGGGTTTTGTACCTGAGTGGATATCATACCCTCTTTGACTTGTTCCGGGTTCCGCCTCGCATCCCGACCTACGACATACGGCCTCCTAGGGAGGACACCGTACGACTGGTCCTACTGCTCGGGGAACACATGAGCTATTAGCGTCTATCGGGTTTCTCCTGGTTGGGGTTCTCGCCGGGTTACTCGCTGTTTAGCCGACCCAGAGGCCGTTGCTGACGGAAGGTAGAATCTCTTCTGCCAGCCCCGACAAACCGATCGACGTTTGGAACGAGAAGATGGCACCTACAAACATTATGGTTGCTGGAAGCATGCCTGGACAGGGTGCTGGAGAGTGGGTTGGAAACCTACTCTGGTGGGGGGGCGTACTCACGGGAATGGCTGCGCTGTGTGTCACCCTAGTATGGGCAACCCAGGAGGGACGAGTCACTCGTCCCTTGGGCGGACACAGGCGGGTTCCAAGGCGTGAGCCTCGCAACCCCTGGATGGAGAAGATCCGGCGAATGATGGAATGTGTTGGAACCTGGTTGATGAAGATTTCGGTTCCACAGGTGGAACCGAGCCAAGGGACAGAGAGAAGGAGAACCCGCGCCAACCCCGACAGACAAAGCGGCTCCTCGACGTACAGAGAAGCTGCGCCCAGACAGGGACACCAGAATGAAACCCGGCCTCATGGAGGCCCAGCACCCAGACAGGGGCGCCAACACGGAGCCGGATCCCAAAGAGAGCCCGTGTTCCTACCCACCCGACAAGGCAGAACCCGAGGTCCCCGCTCCAATCCTAACGGACCGTCTTATGTCGTCAGGATGGGCAACGCCAATAGGGCGGTGCTCTCCATGTTCATGGATGGACTGGAAGCCGCCCAGGCGCAAGGAGAACCACCGGCTCCCCCCTACACGTCCTCTGATGTCCCGGACCTGGTGCCGATTGAGGAACCCGGAGCGGCTCTTCCCTTGGAGGAAGGCCTCAGCCCTAGCGCAAGGGCCCGGTTGGAACAAGCGCGCTCAGAGATAGCGCGGAACCAGCAATGAGGGAAGGAACGGCGGCGGCAATGAAGAACCCGTGGAACGGGTTATACCCATACCCTTCACTCTCGAATCTGTCTACAACTTGTCAATCCTTTGGCGAGAAAATCTTAATGAAATCTAATCTTATCACGCCAAAAAGAGACAACACAACGCTCGCTTCCGGATTTGGAGAAAACTACAGAAAATCACAAAAAAACACGACTACGACGCAGCCCGACCCTTCCCTTTCCTGTCTCGCCGACGCCGCCCCAGCGTGTTGCCTGCCTGGCTAAAGATAGCCGACATAAACAGCAGGGCGCTCTCTACGCGTTCCTCGCCGGCACCACTCTGGTCGGCCCAGTTGACTATTTCGTCGACAAAAGCCGTACACTGAACTGTCTGGAATCCGTCTATACCTAAACACCGCACATTTTGCGCGTTTCAGGAATAGTCGGATTACAGTATAGGCTTATTTCTAAGGACTGGTATACGGTCTCGGTATAGCCAGATGGGTTGTGATCACAGAGTAACGAGTACAAGGGGTAGGGAACTACCCTGCGGACTGACAGTGCTCGCCTCGAAAACTGTAGAGGAATGTGTAGCCCACAAACCTCTTTAGAGACTATTTCTGGTCTTATTCCCACACGATGGAATAAGCTGGACATACTGATAACAAGGGCATGTGGGAATAGTCTTATTTCTGCACCAATAGGCCGTGCGCCTTCCATGTGATAGACGTCAAGGCCCGGGGATATATGTTCCAGTGAAGTTCCGGGACTAGCGAAGGTCGGCTAAGGAGATCTGATGGGATTGTTCTTATTCCGAGCAGACGGAGTTGGGGAAATAAGAACCCTTTCTGGGACGAGTCTCACTAGGGGTATCTACAAGGAGCTGGAGACCAGGGGAATATTACCCGATGGCCAGCGAAGGCGGGAGAGGAACAGGGACGGCGGGAAATAGGACAAACGACTCGGTATCAGTCAGCCAAGAGACTGAGGGTTTCAAACCCCTAGGCTGACCAACACCGCTCGAGCGGACATCACGATCGTCCTGTTCACCAACCAATGGCAATACGCTCGCGGGAGCCCTTCCGACGGATAAACGGCTGAGGAAGGGGAACTCGGGCCATTTTACTAATTTCTATTTCGTTCTTGGACTTGCATATGATTTTGGGGTTTGTATAAGTAGTCAGGACATTATCTCGAGTAGGGTACAGAATCACCCGTGTATTAGTAGGCTGAACGCTTGCAATTGGGCTATTTCTGGGGTTGGCTCAGTGTGTATCGTCGTTGGACTTTAACATCGGGAAACCTTAAGTTGGAATAAGGAATAGGGTATTGGAAACGTCTTGGACGTGATTGAGGCTATCTATCATCTGGGAATCGAATTGTGTTTTGGAATCAGCTACCATCATCGTCACTGGGAAATAAGCTTCGGGCTTGCTATCGTTTGGAATTGTTATATTGTCGACCTATCTGAGATCTCTTGCACGTCGTTGGACGACACCACCACCACCACCACCACTCTCAACACTTGTTGTCTCATAAAGCTGCGAAGCTTTTAAAAACATCTTATTTCCACCGCTCGATTATCGCTCAGGTCAATTCCTGGTGATATCCTGTAGTGAAGGTTCATCTTCCTAAGGGAAACACATACCTTCCCTTCAACCTTGTTAGGACCTGTAAAGGGACTACCACTCGTCTGAATCTTGGCTCTTGCGCTCGCTGATCGGCCTATTTCCGATCCTAGTCTTATTTCCGTAGGCCTCACCGCTTATTCCGGAAGGACTTGGGTTGTATTTGGGTGATAAGTGTGTTGTTTGGGTTTAGTTCGGAGCACATCGTTCAACGCGAAGAGGGAGAAAGGGCCTCCATGGGACGCAGACGGAACCCGAGGAAATGCGAATCTGGGGCGTTGGACGGCAGATTGTCCAGTGTAGATCGTGAAGAGGAAGCGTGCTGTTCCGGGGGAACAGCCGCTGGGGCGGGCTCCAGGGTGGGGTCGTAGTTGCGAGGATCCCCTCCGATGGGAGGGTCAGGAGGGTACATGGATACGACCTCGTCCGCATCCTCCGGATATCGCAAGTCCCCGTCCTCATCTGTCACCACAATCACCTCAGGAGAGGACTCTTCGTGAAGAGGAGATGTCTTGCGTCTCTTCGAAGGCGGAGCATCATCCTCTGAGTCTGAGGAAATGATGACAACGGGGTCGGAGGTTCGGGTTGCAGCAGCGGCAGCACGACGACACGCCTCGGCGCGTACTGTACGCTGGGCCGGGCGCAGTTCGCTGAGGAATTCTCTATAGGTATAAGAGAGACCTATGAAGAGAGTATCCGTCAGACGAAGAAAGTCGGACTGGAAGCTCTACGCACGAGTTTGCGTTAGATCCACAGACCGAGGGTCGGGATGCAACGGTTGGAAGGAACCCGACCCTAGGTGCTCCCAAAAGGCCACCCAGAAACCCCGCAGCGCCGTGTCATTCCCATCCTCGTAGGTGTTGGAGAACTTCGTCCAGGAACTGCACGTTGCGTGGGCAGACTTACAAGGAGAGCAACACTGCGGGGTCTTCCCGGGTAACCCTCTCGCGATCTCCAGCACACACAAACGACCGGAGTTGTTACAACACCGACAAGGAGGAAACAGGGTGCGCACAACGGCTCCCTGCGGACGGAACCCCTCCAACGGGAAGGAGTGAGGAGACTGAGAAAGGTCTGGAGTTGCAACGAAAGAAGACTGTGTGGGGAGAGTTGACGCGGTGGAGGGCGGTTCAGGACGCGGGGAACTAGCCCGCCGCGCTCTGTTCGCCTCGCGGTCTGCTTGCGGTTCGGTGGGGGTTTGCCGGCGGGGCCTCTTTTGCGTTTGAGGCGGTACGTCGGGAGGCAGGGATGCCTCCTCCCCAACGGAGGTTGAGGGCAAGAGTGTGGCGCCCAGAAAATTGTTGGGTGACAGTCCTGCGATGGCGATCTCCCAGTCCAACTCTTCGCCCCCGAGGAAACACCCAGGAGACACAAGTTCCTCCACAGGAACCCGACGCCCGTTCGAAGATGCCAGCTCTGCGGAGAACCTTTAGCAATCATGGTTCCACGAGATTGATAAACGACTCACCGTCCAGGTATTCCAAGACTCCGCTGAACGAAAACCTCACGGTAGCGCCTCGCGCCGAAGTCACATTGGAGGAGGGGTTGGGTTGAAACCCGGACCGTACGTTGGAGCGAGAACCATCCCAGGGGATGAGGCGGAGACGAGCAATGCCTGTTGGAGCGTCCAATGGGTTTATTCCGGACTGAACGTTTTCTGGGAAAGTCGAAGACGGATTTCGAGAGAAGAAGAGGCGAGCGCGGAGTCGAGTGAACTCCGCCTGTCGCTGGGCAAGGGGGAAGTCCGAGAGAACGGTCGGAAACAACTGCTCGAGAAGTTCGGTGTAGTGGATGGACCAAGCAACCCAGAAACCGAGGCGACTCAGCCAGAACAAAGCATGTTCCATGTTGAGCTATACGCGGAGGTTTAGCTCGATGGTCCCGGGTTCCACAACCTTAAGACTCACGACCAGCTCGAACAGCTGCTTGCAAAGGGCATCCTCCTCCACATGATCCTCCCGGGCTCGACAATACTCAGCCATGAGATTCTCAAAAGCCAACACCATCCGATCCAAGAACTCGTCGAATACCGACGGAGGAGCAGCGGCTGCGGAACGTCGCAGCCAACAGATCCGGATAGGCCACCTGGCTGGACCTCTCTCTTCGATGCACCAGAACCCGAGCCACGCACACGTGAGGAAGTGCTGGTGCGCAATGGCGTCCAGTGACCACTCCTGGGGATAGTCCTCTATGGTGACTCGGAAATCGAAGACAGGGAGCACAGGGAGAGGGCGAGGAGGAGAAGGCAGAGCCTGGGTCAGGAACTGGAAGAAAGAGACGCGGGATACCCCGACAGGAGGGCAGCGAGACGTGGCGAGCCAATAGTGGAGAAGGAGGTCTGGCCGACGAATGGGTTCTGGCCCAACAATACCCCGGCTACCGGGAACTGGTCCTACGTATGGCTCCAGCGACGCAGTGTCCGAACGCTCGTAGAAGAATCGGTGCGGGGTGCGAAAGCTCTCCATGCCATACCCGAGCGAGAGATGGGTACCATCCGCGTTACGATGGTCCCAGTCCAACAGAAACCGGGGCGACGTTGACGGGTCGAGAAAGAAACGAAAGCCAGCATTCCAGGCCAGGGCGAAGCTGCGGAAAGAAGAGGACATGACGGGGGAAGACAAAGAACCTGAGGAGGCGGGGAAAGGGACAGAACCCGAGACAGGGGTGGGGTTCTGAATAGGATCAGAACCCAGGAAACCCCTATCTCGGAAAAGAACCCGCACAATCCACTCGCTTAAGGGGATTCTACTTTGGGAAGTAGATCAAAGAAAACCAAAGAGGGTCGAACCACAGAGGGGAGGAAATACCACAACATGGGGAGTCGAACACCAAAGGCATTGGGGACGCCGGCGCGACGATAACCGATAGGCAGTGTCAATAAGCCCTACGACCATGATGTGGTGTTTACAATCCGGATAACGGGACCACCACGAAGGGAGAACACTGGATATTTTGGATTGCGGGTTCCCAAACGGAGAAGACTGAAGGACGCCTTCGCAGGTAATAATTGATGGGCAGTGACAATAAGCCCCACGACACAGGAAAATTTTGAAGGATAAAACTCGCCTTGCAGGAAATGGGGACGGGGTACCTACGGGTCGTTGAGGACAACGACCTTGAAGAGGGGGGGTGATGTCATGAATCGCCCGGGTTCTACTTTTTCGCGTGACACGTCCGTATGGATACAGACACGTCTTAGCGGCACAGAACTCTCATGACGCCCCCACGTGACCTTCTCACGGTTGAAACCCGGCCTCGGATTCTAAAGCCGCAGACTCAGGGAGTCTGCGCCACGGAATACAGAAGATGTTAGGGACTAGGAACCCGTACAGACAGATTCTAGTCCCCGGACGCACCAAGGGCTGACACAGGAGAGTACACGGAGTACAGGAGTGGTTGCAAACCCGATCGGGGTTTGAACCACTGGAGACAATGACACTTAGGACTAGGAAACCCGAACGTCGGGTCTCCTAGGTCCACTGACACCACGGAAACCAACACAGAGGAGTCCAGGAGCATCAGCATTAATGCTCCTTAACGCTACGTTGCAGGAACTGATCGCGACTGACCGCGATCGCTTTAATTTATTAGAAGCCTATATAAGCACGGTAGAATCTCCATGTACAGTAGATTCTACCTCGTCTAATCTCAGGCTTCTACCTTGGCTTGACATAGGCATTGTCTCCACCCTGCCCCACTTCCCTCGCACCGTACTACGGGTTGTATCCACACCTCGGGTTTTGTACCTGAGTGGATATCATACCCTCTTTGACTCGTTCCGGGTTCCGCCTCGCATCCCGACCTACTACATACGGCCTCCTAGGGAGGACGCCATACGACTGGTCCTACTGCTCGGGGAACACACGAGCTATTAGCGTCTATCGGGTTTCTCCTGGTTGGGGTTCTCACCGGGTTACTCGCTGTTTAGCCGACCCAGAGGCCGTTGCTGACAAACACAATTCAACATGTCCGGAACACAAACACGTGAGTTCCCAAAATGGAAACTTACATAATAAGGGCGGGTAACGGTAATCAAGGCGCGGTAACTAACAGACTTCAGAATGAGGTTGTGAGTGGGAAGTCGGTGCAAGAGACTAATGACACTGGGGGCAAAAAGCAATGCATATGAAAACCATATGCGTCAAATGCATATGATCTGCAGGTAAAACAAAGGTCGCAAAGCTGCTTTTGGCAGATAAAGGGCAGCTTTGTTGCATGCTTTGTGCTCCTGTGTGGGGGAACAAAGCATGTGCCAAAGGTGGCCTTTGAAAGTCAAAGGCAACTTTGTGCATTGTGTTTGACGCATATGAAGATCATATGCATCAGTGATTGCCCCCAGTGTGAATCATCACATGACAAGATTGTTCACAAAACTGGCCACAATCTCCTGATCACCGGCGAGGACAAGCTCGCAGAGACTAGTGCTGGCCAAAATGGTGTATCATATTCATATCCATATCGGATTCGCCTCCAGGACCACATATCATATCATATTAGTGAGGTTGAATATGAATACAATATGAATACAATATGAATATTTTTGAATATATTCTACTGGTTGTTAATTCTGATGAATTCCATGTAATTGACCCCCTCAGCAAGCCCTGATTTCAACCATTCCTTTGTAACAATGTCCACAGACACTGTCTCCATGGTCATGGATGACCAAGCATCGGAAAGAGTGTGCTTGTTACAATGACAAACGCCTGAGTGTCCTCAAGTCGGTATGATGACAAGGGATTGGGAGGTGCAAGGTATTAACTGTTCGTCAATGAAGTTGAATAAAACACTAGGAGAGGTACAGAATAAACTACCACTAGGCTATGACTATATACTGTTCATTGTATCTAATCATTGTAACTATCATCAAGTCGAACCGTCTGAACTACCTTCCTAATAAGTAACCGTGAGTAAAGTCTATGATCCGAACATAAGGCTTTGGCGTGGTAAATGTTCGTAAGTAATGCTATACTACTATATATAAAACTAAATGAACTGTCTGTGTGTTGCTTCCATCTGTTCCGAGTGTGTTCTTCCCAAGAACATGCCGTAGTCTGCAAGGCTATTAGTAAACACCTAATGTATACCATGTGTCCATGTAAATATAACTGTTCATGCGTATAGCATGTGTTCCGGCTCGATCGTACCAACCGATCGTTAACCCGAGTCTTTGGTGGCTTCCTCGATCATCTATGCCATGTATAATTATATAGTCCATCCATGCGCGTAGCATGTGTTCAACCAGATGATCATTGAGTCCGATCATTTATGTTCTTCATTGAGTATTGTGAGGACTCCTCCTGGTACCATGGAACCGAGTGTATATCCTCATGTGTTCTGTATGTTCTTCCACCCATGGGTGGGGTTCCTGTTGTCTTAGCCTTTGTCTGTCGTAACTCATGTCTGAGTTCGTACTGGCGATCAAAAGCCTCGATTCGTATATGCGTCCGTACTCATGTTATCCTGCCGGTACGCTTCCTTCTATATATATATATCTTCTAAGCATCTTCTCGTAGCAGTGCCGTTCTGCATCCTGGTGTTCTTCCGTGATCCGGGATCTTATCTGGGCTTCGTATACAGTTGCGGACAAACAAAGCCCACAAATGATCTGTAGCCTGATCTAGAATTATTTCAGGCTCAAATTTATGCTCATCAGATCCAGAATTGCCCAAAGAGCTCAAAAAACCACCTCCGAAGTTTTTCCCACGAGAAATGCCTGGCGGCCAAATTTTTGGCCCAAAACTGATTTGCAGATTTGTGATTTGAGGCGGTTGACAAACATCAGGTTTTTTGAGGGCACAGCCACATTACATAAATTACATCATGAATCAGCCACAGCCTCCATGATGGCGAAAAGCCCTGGTTGAGATTCCGTGGTGCAGTGTTTGCAGCCTCACAGCCCATTCTTCTGCCTTCCTGAAGCTCTGTATGGGTATAAGAAAGAAGCAGGGGTATTTAAGGAAACATCACGGAGATCAACCTCATGACATAACATGTGATCCAGAAGTAATCATTTTTTGCGCAGGGACCACTCGATAAATCTTTCCAATTTTTCAGATTCAAACTCGCCTTGAAAATCTGCATCAATTCCGCATTTTTTCATCTTTTTCCCACAATTTTTAGCCGGTGGCCAAAATTTTGAGGGTCCATCAACATTAAATGGCACTTTCCGGCACAACGGCTCGACAGAATTACATGATTTATATACCGATGTGAAGCCCTCGATGAGATCTATTGATTGGCATCCTCATCTCGGCTAAAAAAATCGATTTTTTTTTTGGTGGACTTTGTTTGTCTGCAACTGTACACTATGCCCTTCTCTTGATCCGTTGTCTAAGATCCTGTTCAGATCTCTTATCTGTGTTCTTGCTAACACTTCCGTTATCTCATCTGTATGTGCTTGTTGTGCTGCACTCTCAGATAGGTGTTGGAACGATAAGATTTGCATTGAATCATGACAGTGCTTCAAGCTGGAAAAGAAACACTCAACGGAGATGCTTACACCAGGAATTGCTAGGATATCCCTAGCCACACGTGCCATGTATTTCAAAGTCCCTGTGTTTTCCTGTTGCGACATGTCAACAGCGCGAAATACAAAAAAAAAGGATAAAAATTCACCTTCCACCACTTCAGAGGATCATCAAAGTCCTGCATCACAGGAGAAATGTTGCCGCAATATAGATCGACCTCATCCTTTCCGTCGGCAGCTGTTACCACTGGCTGGACAGCTGGAGCAGCCTTAAGGGCCATGGCCATCCCGAAGACTGTTGTTGTTTGTGGGATGCTGCTGGAGCTGCGACTGCTAGCGGTGGAAACATCAGATGGGGATTTGGAATCATTGGCTCCGGCATATTTCTTCACAATGTCGAGAAGCAGCTGGCGTGCACAGACAGCAATAATGGAGTCCCACTGCTCGCTTTGGAAGAATGCAATGCGCATGGCAGGATGTAGGACTGAATTTTGCATGAGCACAAATCATTTAAACTTCAAAACAAAAAATGTACCAGCGCCAAGCAGAATATAGTCACCAACCAATACCTTGTTGATATACGCAGTGGCGACAGCAGCCCCAGCAAGTAGTGCAGCGCTCAAAACATGATGGCTGGATCTCCGTAACCATATTCAAATATATTTGAATATGCTGACCCCTGTATCGTATTATATCCATATTGTTTTGTATTCATATTCTCTCGTATTCGCATTCAACAGGAGGGTCTGCCACTGTATCATATTCATATGTATTTGAATATATTCAAAAGTTAATTTTCCGTATCATATTTTTGGCCAGCACTAGCAGAGACGCTCCGAGTGGTGAAGGAGCAAGGGAGGTATACTGTAGAATTTCATTCAATTTGGTATGGGTTGTGACCTGTGACCCAAAATACCAATTCGGCACATTGGCAACCAGCAAATTTTGGCGGGACACTTCCAAAAATTCGGCATTCAAGACGAAAAATTTCGAAAATTCTGCCTTTTTTGCACCTCCAAGGGAGATTTGGCCCTAATGTCACGCATTTTACATTCGGCACTGGGTGCTGTGACCCGTGACCGAGACCAAAATTCATCGCGGCACAGGGGGTGCGTGATGCGTGACCGCCAAATTGAATGAAATTGTACAGTATCCTGATCAAGAGCCCTGATCATGACCGCCAACAGAGCAACACCAGATCTCTGCAGAAATATGTCCAGGGTTGTGATCTGCGTAATATCAATTGCTGCCCACAACTGTTATTCGCTGACTGCTATGTCATACCACCGACGACAGACAAACATTGTTCTTGTCCATCCTGAATCGAAGGCCAGGCCAGTTTGAATGCGTATGAGGTGAAAACCTTTGAAAGAATCTGGCCGGAAGAAGCGAAAACTGGTGAGTAGGAGTTGGCCTCCGCCTTGAGAATCTCTGTTGTTAAGCGCGGGGTCCCGATCAGGGTAAGTGCTTGTTACATAATGTGCACAGCCACAACGCCCTTGAACCTCCAACCACGGCACTACTACAAGAATTTTATGCCTGTTTCAACCACTAAAAAGAACTTTATTACCATTCCATGCCTTCTGGATTTTATTCAGCATTTTAGAGCACTGTCCAAGGCTCGGTTCTTCAACAGAGCACGCAGTCACATGATATATCTGAGGATTTCTATCACCCCGTTCCGCATTGTATAATTTTTTTTAACCAGATAGGAAGGTTGGACGCATCTCCATGAGTGTATTGCCGTGAAATCTAGTCTTAATATTGAGTCTGTAGCCACAAAACATGGAAAAGTGTCCATGTGGCTGTGTAGATTATGTAACAAGCTTTTACCACCCCCGCAGTTAATAACAGACTTCAATATAACGAGGTACGAGTTCAGTAAACATTGAAGTGTCTGGCTGCGAGAGACTATTGAGATTCGGGATCTGCTCGTAGTAGAGATCCGAAGGCCCCTAACTTAAAGTGGAAATGCGCGAAAGGCAAACTAACGATTCCAGAGGCCACAGGGCATGAGGTCTGGGTAGTTGGTTCCAGAGTACCGTGGGCGACTGCTTGCGGGCGGAGAAAACAGTGTATGGTAGAGCAGGCACGTTTCTTCGGCCCCAATTGGCGTTGGGATTCGGATATGACGATGGCGGACTCTGTGACCCCGGTGGAGAGGGCGACGAGGTCGATGGAATTGGTGAAAGCGATGGGGAGAAGTCAGACCGGAGAAATTTTGGGGTCTGGGGAGAGCCGGAGGAAGAGTAGTTGTCTTGGTCACCCTGGACTGCAGCGACGTATTCGCAGGGGATATTTCTCTTTGTGCACCGCGCGAAGGGTTTTTGGGGGTTGTCTGGTGGTCATGCACTACGATTCTTGTGAGCTTTCGAGCAGGGATAGGAAATAGAGTGCATACACAAATCTTTCTATGTCTGCAATTCAAACAGGCCACCAGCATGTGTCGCTGCTTTGCTGCATGAGACACGGAATGCTGGGCCAGTGATTTCGATATTGACATACTGTGCGATGAGTGATTCTGGACACAAATGATCTGCCATTTGCCTACATCCGCAAATATTTAAACACAAACCCAGGGCTGCATCTCCCTGGGGAGCACGTTGGCCCAGATGACAACCCGATTTCGCACATCTGATCAGAATGAAAAAATGAATTCGGCACACCTCGGGAAACATACCCATAGTAGACTGAGCGCTGCTTGGGGGTACGACATCTGCGCAAATATAATCATTCATCAGCGATGAGATGATACTGCTTTAACCCTGCCACAAGTCTTATCTACTCACATTAGTGCATGTCCGAAGCACTGAACCAACTTCCAGTTGCTGGAAATTGGCTCCTTGGGGTGTATGAGGGAGCTCGGGAACAGGGGTCCTGGTGACAAATTAAAATCGACTGTATCCGCTTGCCCACAGAACAACTCTTGTAATCGCCCGCTGATCCTGGATACGTGTTTTCGCAAAATGTCGCTCTGAAATATTCACGGGTATTTCCCGCTTCCGGGAGGGCGGTATCAACGGTCGCTTCTTGACCCTTTGATTATTGCTGAACCTTTAGGTTTGGCTACCCAGGGGAACTTGGGCTTAGTTCTCTTTTGCTACATGTACAAACAAAGTTAGTCACACAACATTGGTCATGGCGAAATAAAATCGAAAGAAAATGCGACAAGACCTAAAAATAAATCCAAATGCAAGGGTATATTTTTCAACTTCTTACCTGCCTGAATCCTCTTGCGCGACCCGTTTCATCGCCTGGAACCAAAGATATGCTCTGATTTCAATTTTGGGTGTTAGTCATTTCTGCTTTGTGTTCGGCCCAGTATCCGGGCACGGAGAATATTAATCCCCGGATCAATCACCACATCCTGATCTCACTAGGGCATCAAACTGTCCCGTATTTTTACGGAAATACGGCACGTAAAAACGGTTACGTCCCCGTACCGTCGGTGAGTTTAGTTCTTACCCGAACATTATGGTGACGGTACGGGTTCGGCCCTAAACAGGTCCCCGTAACCGGCCGTTTACGCGGAAAATACGGGTAGGCCAAGTGCGCAGCGAAATTAACTTGCCGAAGGTGCCGGGACAATGCCGGATCGCCTTTATGTCCGGAGACAGCAGTTCCGCGCATCCGCGACTGGAAAACCCCTTGCCGACGCGTTTTCAACAATGATGTCGCTGGCGGCCCGTCGTTTGAACCAAATTCGCACCGCCCATCAGACCAAATTAGGGCTGTTTTGCGTCTCTTGCTAGATTTCGGCCATGTAGACGCTGAAAGTCCCTCACGGCCGCTCCAACCTCCATTCAGGAAAGAGGTGTGTTTCAGCGGAGTTTGGTCACGACTTATATCACTGTAAAATACGCCGTAACGGATGGTACGTACGGGTCCCGTCCCTTCGCCGGCGCTAATGTACGGTGGCGTAACAAAAATATGGCCTAATTCATATGCTCATGCACGTATTACGGACGG
Source organism: Mycena olivaceomarginata (assembly GCA_029378375.1). Classification (NCBI taxonomy): domain Eukaryota; kingdom Fungi; phylum Basidiomycota; class Agaricomycetes; order Agaricales; family Mycenaceae; genus Mycena; species Mycena olivaceomarginata. The sequence goes on along the minus strand of JARKIC010001995.1, from coordinate 9,950 downwards.
TTTGATGCCCTACAGCGCACACGAAGAGTCTTTGCTTCGACTTTGCTTCCTCCTCCATGTCCTCCCTGGCTACCTTCCAGAGACCGAGAGTGCCAGCACACTCTGTCCTGACAATGTCACGGCAATCATGCACCTGCACATCAAGGACCCTGGCGAGGTTGGTCTGGATGAAAGCAACGCACAGATCAAAAGAATCGGTTAATTTATAGTTTTTTTGTGAGGAAATTTTCTAACCCCCATGTTTTACAAATATTTTGCTTTCAGAATGTGTAGAATCACACCTTTCTTTTTTGGCCACAGTTATCTAAAGCGACTTTATCTAAGCACCTTTGGTGCCTATCCACCAATTGTTTTGGATCATAGAATTTACTGTTCAAATTGAACCTAAAGGTTCAGCACCCGCCTCGAAGAGGCCCAATCCCAAGTCATTTGAAGTTGAAGTGAGGGTTGAAAGTTCGCTTGATGCGGGTTTTTATGAGGAAACGCTGGCACCCCGTGTTTGTCATTCCAAGAGAACGCCCTGAGATTTGAATGCAGAGACTTCAGTTCAAATTCCTTTATTCATTCCACTCTATTAGCTACAGGCTACATTAGGTCGGATTCAGAACCTCCCATGCATGTAGGACGGTGTCGCAGCCGGCGCGTTGTGCACCTGATACGACTCCGGCGCGGGGTCCTGGAACGGGTCAACCGCCTTCTCGGGAACCCCATCTTCCAGCGAAAGCGCTTTCGGCGGGGGCGGCACCTGCCCACGGCGCCCAGTGATGAAGCGGATGAAGGTGGTATTCATGAACCATTCCCGGGCGGAGGGCGCCATCTGCACGACCTGGATTAGGGGCGGGAGGACGACAAAAAGGGCGAGGATCTAGTCGGGAGTGAAATGTGTGAGTTGGTTGAGTTGAGGACGAGGTTTAAAATGAAAAGCATCAATGGGGAGGAGTGAATCAACACACCTGCCCGAACGAGGAGGAAAAGATATTGTCCGGTGTGCCCACGGTGCGGATCTCGTTGACCAGGATCCAGTAGGCCATCGGCACGAAGAATACGCCGCAGAAGTGGAGCAGCGGGTACTGCACCGCGATGACGTCCCTACACGACATTGACACAACATCAACCTTCGTCTAGCCTTGACAGTATCAACTAACGCCGACTCACCAAGCAACCCAGATCTTCCACCTATCATTCTGCACGCGGAACTGCTTCGCGAGCACATGCCTCTGCTTGACGAGCGCGTACACCAGACTGCCAACCAGGGTAATGAATGGCAGCAGCAGGAAGAACATGGTCGCAGCGAACACCGCGCCCACAGCCGCCACGCTCTGCAGTGTCACGAGAAGGAGCACCACGCCCGCATAAGGCACGAACAGGAAGTTGAGTATCACGCCAGAGAAGGTGCGGTAGAAGTCGTCAGACTCGCAGGGGCTGATGGCGAAGTGGGAGGCGTTCGCGGCGCTGGTGAAGATAACGATCGCCATGGAGATGAGGGCGAACAGGATAACGAGGAGACGGGGGATGAGGTGTTCGCGTCGCTTGGAGAGGATGATGTCCAGGCGGTGGGAACGTCCGCAGAAGCCGAGGATGGCGTAGACCACCAGCGTGGTGGACTGTGTAAAATTAGGTTAGATGAGCGACGGGGAGAAAAGCGACAAGGTGAGCCAAACGGACGCACCAAGGGCGACATCACGAGGAAGATCGTCATGCCGGAGTGGAAGCGCGACAGGCTGCCCTGTCCGATGGCGATGAGTCCGCTGATGAGCAGGGAGTAGACAGTCAGGAGCTGCGTCCAGACGGCCGTGGAGGACTCGGCGGGGGAGTACATCAGCACGATCCCGAGCAGCAAGTTGGCCATGTACGCTATGTAGCGTACATGAGAAGGGAGGTGGGCATTGGATGATAGTGCAGCGACATACCAGAAAAGCGAACCAGAATACCAGAAACGTCAGAGTTGGGGCAGCGCACCCAGCTGACGCCTCCGACACCACATTGAGCGCTACAAGTCAAGAAACTCAGCGAATAGAGGGCAGGGAGCGGAAGAATCGGCCCACAGAGTAATCTGTTCTGGCTAAAGGGCATTGTCAGCTATTGCTCACAAGAGCGATTTGTGCTCTTACGTTGAGGCAGACAGCGCTGATGTAGTCCGCAAAAAATTCATCGCCAATGGTCGACGGCGTCTCCAATGTGACGTTGAAAGGATGTCTGATTACCAGGTTGACGTCGTCGAGGTTTATGTCCTTGATAGGTTTCCCGGCCGTCGCGCATGCCTTCTGGAAGTCTGAAGGAAAGGGCATGTGACTAAGACGGCAATAGCGAAAGAGCGCAGCGCAACGGACCACCAAAATTCTTCCGCTCGTTAAATGTATTCTGCGCCAGCAGTGATGGGGTCCCTGAGAGCGGGAGCCGGCACCGCGAGCACGCCTCTTGGGCGGTGGAGTAGTCGTCGGTACATCCGCATGGCACAAGACTTAGGCTGTTGATGCCTGCGCACGACTTTATCGAATTCAGGATGAGTTCCGCAATGTCTGTCGCCGGACGTACCTTTGCGAGCACGGCCGCAGGTTGAGCGCATTCCACCGCGCAAGTCTGGGTGGACGTAGAGTTTGAAATGCCCGTCACGTTGACACCGGCGCGACCGTAAACCAGAGATTCAGACTGCCTAACCAGAGCGGGCCCGCCGAAACTGGGATACGTGTCGTCAATTAAACAGAAAAATGGAGCGCGAACCGCGGACGACGCACCGGAATTTGAAAGAACGTGAAGAGGAGAACAGATGCGGAGAAGCCTAGCTTGACCATTGTGAAGAGTGACCTAAGAGTGACCTAACCGAAGAAAAAAAAGTGAAGGGAAAGAGGGCCGAAATGCCTGCCTCGCTGGGAGCAAAAAGAAAGAGGGAATGAAGACTTGCTTGAATCACGCCTGACAGCCTATAAGTCAGCCAGTTGCCGTGGGCCGCTCTTGGCGCGTGGCTGATTCGCGGTCATCATCCGATCATGATTCGAGCGCTCATACGCTTGCAGCACCATAAGAACGGGCTGGAAACACACCAAGGGTAAGAAAAATGGGAAGAAAAATATCAACAATCAACAGAACCAGTCTGTCGACGCTGTTACGACCTCGCCATTAGTATGTCGTTCAGAGTACGTCGAGGATGGAACGGATTATGCACTCAAGGAGATTCAGGGTCGAAATCAGCGCCAAGCAAGATAATCTTCGCGGCAAGACGATCTTCGCATTTGATCTACATGAGTCACCGTTGAGTCAGCGTCGCCGTGGTGCTCGGATAGGTGGGAAAGTTAGAACTGGTCAAAACACCGTCTATCCTCTCCTCGTTCGAAATTCACTCACGTCTGAGGGGGGGAGGGGGGATTCCTGAAGCATGGGATGACCTCGCTGTGAGTTGCCGGCACGACGACGGCATCAATCTGGAGTTCTCGGCCCTGGAGCAGTGTAACAATCGTGGGCCGTCTGTGGGAACCGTAGCGGCTCCTCCGAGGCTTACCGAAACATCATCATGTCATGTTCAGAACCTTCTCCGAGGCCAGTCCGCTCCCGCCTCAGCTGAGCCTTCCCGGCGTCAACGTTCTACGGCGGCGCAGTCCATGGACAAGAAGTTTCGCCGAGGACCACCAAGGCGAAATACCAGTACGTTCCAGCGCAGCGTCTTCTTTACACTGCTTCGAAGATGGTGACTCTGGACGCACATCTACCGCGAGTAGTGAAGGGAAAGAAATGTGTAGAAGTGCAAGAAGTGGTCTGGAGGCATCGGGGATCCAGGCGTGAGAGCGGGTGGCTCGTAAGCCGGCATAGATGAGTCACGAATGGTTCGCGTACCTCTCCAGGAGAGAGAAGAGGATATAGGCGAGCGGGCCCATGCTGGCGCAGGGGAGGGATAAGAGCGATAGTGGTGGGAGCAGAAAAAAAGTTTTCCTGCTACATGAGAAAGACGCCATTAAAAAACGTCCATGATGGGGAGTGGATGAAAGAGAATGGGGCACGTGCACAGAACTGATGATTGATGGATGATTGATGATCAATGTTGAGTCGAATTGAAACCAGCCTTAAATTCCGTTAATTCAGCTACCGTGAGGGTCCCTAGCGCGGTGTAAAATACATGAAGGAGTCGGGGTCCTCGTTTTCCCCGCTTTTAGTATGGCCATTAATTTCGCAATTGTAACACTGCCTCTGAACCGGGATCGCACTGTGGCCAGTTCAAACTCCAATGTCATACGAGAGCTGAATATCATCAACGGAGTAAAATAGACCCGATACCTTCTTCTCGGAAAGCCGTCATTGACCACGCTGGACGCCTTTGTTCCATGGTGGTTGGAAGGATCTGTGTCAGGCTTCGACTCCCCACAACCGCATGTGCTAACAACAGTATTATTGTTTTGGCTCCCGGAATGCCGATTATCGACACGATCCATTGAACAGTATGCACCAGAGAATGTAAGAGAAAAACACGTACGATGAGCAAGCCCCTCTTTGAAAGCCGTTGTTGACCATGGCAGTCACTTTGCGCTGATGCTGGTTTGATCCTTGCCGGTTCAAATCGATCTTACGGCATTATCGGACCGGTACCAGATCACCGGAAGTTGATGATCGATTGATTCCCATCACTCATGGATTCGGGCAAGACTCGGGCTTGCACTGCTCACTGACCACTGTGCCGTCCTCGCTCTCATCCCGCACAATATGGGCGCCTTTTCGGTCGTCGGTCTCATTCCGCGAGACAGCCCCCATTGCCGCCACTCGCAGTTTCCAATTGTACCCGTAAGTAAGTAAGCGAAGGCGGCGCGCCCCGTCTTTTGTTCGGGAAGGTGATGTGGATATTTTTGGCCCGGTCTCGGTCTGCGATGAAACGCTGCGTTGTGCCCGCATCAGCTGTCCTTACTCTCGCTCTTCCCCAACACTCCTTTGCCCTACAGATTTCGGGTCCAACATGGCCTCGTTCGCCTACATCCTCTTCTTTAGTCTCTTCGCTGCAGAGGTACGCCACAGTCGTATGAGCCGATGGCATCAATAATGCGATCCCAGTACGCCCGTGCAGCGTGTGCTGACGCCTCACAAGCCGTCCCCTCTACCGTGATTGGAATCCCACCGTTTCAGACACTTCTACACCGTGCGTGCACTCGCAGAAATTCCTGCACCATCCGCGCATACATTTACCCCTACCAGCCCAACGCCGCCGAAGCTGCCGCCGCCGCGGGCTACACGCAGGAAGGCCCCAAGGCACTCGTCTTCACCACCCCCGTCCCCGGCGCCGTGCGCCTCCTCCGCCTTTACAATGCCGCTCCCAGCGACCACTTCTACACCACCAACACCACCGAGGCAGCGGGCGCCGTCGCGGGCGGGTACAAGCTCGAGGACGTGAACCCCATATACGTGTACCCGAGCGCGCTGTGCGGGAGCGTGCCGCTCTACAGACTGTTTGCGGGCGGGGTGGGGGACCACTTTTACACGGCGGATGCGGCGGAAAGGGATGGAGCGGAGGGCTCGGGGTGGGGGTATGAGTGGGTGGCGGGGTATGTATTTCCTGTGGATGGGAAGTAGTGCGGGGAGTGGGGGCGGAGGCGGAGGCGGAGGCACAGGCGGAACAACCGTGGTGAAACCCCCTGCGACCACGACCACGATCACGACCACGACCTCGAAAACAATGCCGCTCCCGCCTGCTTCGACCCCGCCTGTGCCTGTGCCGGCCTCGCCCTCCGCGTCGGCAGCCTCGTCCTCGAGCTCGGCCTCCACCTCGCCCACCTCAGGTCCGGTCTCGGATCCGGTAGACCTGCTCCCCGCCCCGACGAGCATGCTCGACAGCAGTCTGGCGGATACCGCCCCATCGTGCGTCCCATTCCTTGGCGATACCTCTGCGCCTCCTGGTCGTACTAATTCTGTGTCGCATTCAGGGCAACCACAACCCCGGGAAGCAGCTCCGGCACGCGCTTGCGCCTCACATCTGCATCATACGGCTCCCTCGCCGCCGCGCTTGCGCTCCTGTTTTGGGTATAGAGTAGCAGGTAGCCGCACTCCTGTTTTGGTTGTAGGTCTGGTCACGCGAAATATTAACGCCCATCCCATCCCCGCCGTATCTCGGCGCAATTTGTTTCAAACTGGGCCTCGAGGCTTGTGTATACCTTGTGTGCAGCGCGACGGCTTGAGAACTTGAAGCGACAAAAACCATCCATAACTCGCCATTTTGAAGAGTTCGGCTCTTCGCCATGACCGGCTCGTCCGTATTCCGCTCGTCCGCATTCCATTGTGTATACCTTGTGTGCAGCGCGACGGCTTGAGAACTTGAAGCGACAAAAACCATCCATAACTCGCCATTTTGAAGAGTTCGGCTCTTCGCCATGACCGGCTTGTCCGTATTCCGCTCGTCCGCACGGAATGCGGACGAGCGGAATGTTCTGGTTGGAATCACATCTTTCTTCTCCACACTCGTCGACAAAAATCAAAGGCCCTTCCCTCCTCAGTGCAGAATGCCTTTCGCGCTTCCTCTCGCACACTTATCAACACTCAGTCGACGACAGTTCTCAGCAATTTTCAAATGAGCGCCCTCACGCAATTCTGAGACGAACCGTGGCATGCTGCGTTCCAAGCGTCTTTTCTCCTGGAATTTTCTGTTTTAAACCCCCCTCGTCCATCCTGTGATACCTGCCACTGCCCCGGCTCCTCTATCCACTCGGCACTTTTGTGCATAGTCAAGCGCCGTTGCGTGACTCGTGCCACATCCACATGCCTGCCCCTGCCATTCGGCATGGCACACTCTGACGCTCAGCTTCCGCTGCCGAATATCCGAGTCTTCGAAGCATACGGTCATTCAAAATATATCCATGTCCGGCAGAACTGTCTCCTTTCGCCCTACAATCATCTCCCTCTGTTCTGGCATTCTGTTCCATTCGCGCTTAGGAGGCCGGGTCTTCCAGGGTCTTGTTCATATTCAGTTCAAGTTGCGCCATATTTTCCACCTACTCTCATACCGACGGCTACTTTCCGCCATGTCACACTGCTACGTCGATTCTCGCGCTACCTATCACAATTGAGCTCGAACCACTGGGCGTATAGCATTGATCGAGCTTGACTATTGACTATCTTCACCGCACAGCACATCCCTACAGGTCCTGACCTTCATCCACTTCTCTGGTGTGATCCCACACAATTTAAGTCGAATACTGTATCGCGGAAAAAAAAACCTCTGTTTAATCTCCGGCTGATCGTTTTCCGCTATCCCATGTAAGTATAACCTGTTCTTTTCTCACTCGCACGTGCACATTTGCTCCCGATGTTTATGCTGGACCTTCAGCCTTCGATTGCTCCCTTCCGTTATGGTTCGGGCGGCACTGCGTTTCTGATCATCCCTCGTGCCGTTCAGAATGGTATTTCCCTTATCGCTCTTCCCATGAGCGTTCCAACACCCAGCAGAGTCTCTACCTTCGTTCATGGCCACTTCACGGGCGTGCTGCCCAAGTCCGGAGCTGCGTTCCCATGACGAAAGCGGAATGGTGCCGTTCTAATGTCAGCATCGACTTCCTTCAACCGCGTCTTTGTTCCGGTCCGTTGAACCGTTATCGTTCAATGGGTTCTAATTTTATCGGTCCCGATGTATTCTAGTCGTGCGGATTTCAAAATACCACAAGAATCTCACAAGTAAACCCGGAATATCGACGATAGCGATTCAATTTTGCTGTCACTCTGATGTTGCCCGGCAGATTGACTTGAGTCAGTTCCTGCAAGGCGCGATTCGTCTCCCGTGAATCAACCGAAATCCCACATTTAAAACCAGGGGCAGAAAACGCTCTCAAATAAACCACTACTCTCATACGTTACCACATCATTTGAACTGAACCCACACGCTAACAAGCAACACTTCTCTCTCGCGGGTGAAATTGACAGGAAGGTAGGACCGCTATGAAGGATTGTCAACGATACTGAATGATCGACAGCGAGTAAAAAAACTTGTATTACTGCGACAACCCGCACGCCTGCAGACAGCTCTCGACAATGGCGGCCGCGCGCGAAGGCGTTCCAGGCCGCGATGGCTCGAGGAGTGGTCCACCTCCCCGCGCTACCACCGCATCGCCCTCTTCGACAGCCCCAAGCCGTCGAACTCGGTGGCGAGGATGTACACCGATCTGAGCCGCGCGCAGTGTAGCGTCTTGACGCAGCTGCGCACGGCCCACATCGGGCTGAATGCCTTCCTCTATACCGCTTCCACCTAGCCCCATCCCCCGACTGCCCCCTCTGCTTGGTGCCCGAGACGGTCACACACTACCTCCTCGCGTGCCCCCGGTTCCGACGGCAGCGCCTGCGCCTCATCACGCGACTCGCACTGCCCGCCTCTCCCTGCGCCGCCTCCTCGCCGTGAAGTCCGACCACAAGGCCGTCCTCTCCTTTCGTCCGGGACACGGACCGCTTCCCGCGCTACGACCGTCTAGGGTACGCACCACGACCCTCCCCCCCCGCTTCCCTTACCCTTCCTCTTACTTCTCTTCTTACTTTCTCTATCTCTCTCTCTCATACATATTCTCTCACAACAACCTGCATCGACTTGACTAGACACCTCGACTTAGTACTTTACCTCCAACCTCCCTCATAGCGCCTCCCAAGATACACCATACTTACATACACATTAACCCTCCCCCGCCGCTACACACCTGCACGCTAGTTTACCATATATGTCTCACGTATAGTGCTACATGGGCCCCAAGGGGCCCGCGCGCACTCTAATGAATTTGAATGAATGAATGCAGACAGCTCTCCACTCCCGCAGCCAAATTCACCGGGAGATGGGACTTCCAAGCGGCGATATTGCCGGCGCCAATCGTTTTCCGGAATCCCAACGCCGCGTCCACAACGTCCGATGGAAGCATCCAGAAGGTGGTGGCAATATCGCTACGCCGGGGTCCTCGCTGTTCAGGGACGCGACGAACGTGGCGTTTGAGCACGTCGGTTCTGCTGGTAGTGGATGCTGCCCATCGGGAACACCGTCGCCTGGTACTTCCCCAGCTGCGTCTCGACTCGCGTTGAACCCGTTCTCCTGCACGAACCTCGTGTCCAGGATGCCGTCAATCACGGTGAACAGCTCGTTCGCGCGGGGTGGAGATGGGGATGTTGAGGCCACAGGCTCAACGAGCGAGGTCTGGAGGATTGGGAGTTGTCCACGGTCGCGAGAAGGATGGAGCCGCCTTGGCGCGCGGCGGGCGCCTGGTTGTTGAAATCGAACACGGTGATCTGGCGGAGGCGTCACCGGTCAAGAGGTTCCCGCTCTGTCGGTCAACAGCTTTTTGAACTTGTCGTTCGAGCTGGCCTCCATCTTCAGTCCTGAGGCGATGGCAGCGGCATTGGCGACGATTGGGACGGGCGGTTGGGTTGGGACTGTGGGTGCCCCTTGAACGGCGAGCACGAGGGCTGCAGCGGGCAACGAACACGGGCGATGTGATGAACATTGAGCACACCGAATACGATACTGGGGCGAAACCAACAATGACTGGAGATGAAAGATTCTTAAAATCGCCTTATATACCTCTTCGGAACGGTCTAATTGGTTTCATTCAAACTTTCGAAAATAGACGAGAACATACGCACACCGGTTCAATATCCGTCTCCGAGATCTTGTGGTCCCGCATAGTCAACAATGGTACACCCGGTCACTCGCATCTCCGACCTTATCACAAGACGGTCACCCAGGGACAACAAGGGGTTATCCTTGGGAATTGTCGGTCACGGCAGTTTCGGATCCAAAGGATCTCTTCCGACGTTTCCTTGTGTTCAGTTAACTGTTCCTTCATTGCGTGATTTGCCGAACCAGCCGCTATAACATTCAATCACCTCAGGCGATGGCATGTGTGCTAACCCACGTCATCGCGCTCTGCCTTCCGGGGCAGGACGGTCTGTACATACGCGCGTTTACAGTTGACCTATTCCCTGGAACATCAATTAAGCCGTGGTGTCCCTAAATT
>JARKIC010001994.1:0-83685 GCA_029378375.1 Mycena olivaceomarginata | reverse complement strand
TGCGAGCTCTAACCGCGGTGTTAGTCACATCACGTCTCCCCACGTCTTGTGTGGATAACATTCAGTTGGCAATAACGGCATGCCTCCGGATTAAGCGGAGCTTGATATAACCGGCTCATGGGTAACAGTTGTCAGCTGCACAATAACCATATGTGGATCCAGCTACGGACGGACGAAGGCTCAATCTCACACCGGGGAAAGCAATCTCTTGACATAGGTCAAGAGGGTAAGCAATAGTAGTTGATTCAGTAGATGAAAAAAAAGAATATACTTGATGGCTTGATTAGTATGAAAGGACTGCTGAGAGGTGGACTCTCGGAGCCAGTCAGAGAGAAAGAGATTGTATATTCAAACTGCTGAAAGACGTGCTAACTTGTTTCAGCGATGCTTTCAGCTGTCTTGAAACAAAGAGTTTCATCTTAAAAAACAAAGGAATGCTGCTCACACTCCTCCTTGCTTTGCTATACCTCTTGAATGACTGGACACTCACAGACCACAAGAGAAATATTTTGTTAACATTGCCAAACTACCCTCCCGCCAAACACGATTTCCTCCCTTGCCTGTCTATCATCGTGCTCTGAATCACGGTTTTGTTGGAAATACAAGCTTGAACCACCGCAACTATCTATTGTTTCGCATTTTTCTCAACTACTATTTCACCGTTGCTAGCTGCCCACATTCTTCCCCCACAACCACATGATATCCGCACCACTTTATTCCAATTTCCGAGTCCCTTGTTTCATGTTCCTTATTCATGTGATAGTTTGGTACACATAAAAGCTCTGGTACTTGCCGTAGTTTACCTCACTGGTTTGCCTCGCAATTACCTCTTGCTTGCAAACATCCTCCTGAGCTCAATTCTACACAAACCAGTTTCTAGCCTTCTGGTGGGCCAGCCTTCAATACACCAGCTAGCTGTTTATCCTGCAGTTTCCCACAGCAGACGACCTCGCAGTTTATCCCTTGCATTTGGACGACACTCATTGTTGATTATCGATTATCCAGTGACAGCGGACGACACTGTTTGATTTTACCCGAGGCCAACGCATTCATTAATTCTCCATCACCCATTCTCCAACCATGTCCGAGGGACCCACCTACACTTCCACTGCCCGCTTCCAGAACCTTGGCGATGCCAATTACGAGTGGTCCCCTTGCATGGAGGCCGACTTGATCCGCAAAAGTCTCTGGGACGGGATGGTTGAGATCATTGTCGATCCGAAGGACAAAACTCCCGAACAGATTCAGATGGAGTTCGAGTTGAAGAAGAGCAAGAGGAAAGCTCAGAAGATTGCGGAGGCTCGGGCCGAGATGTTGTTGAGGGTTGATGACGGTCAACTTTCCCATATGCGGTCGAAGGACCTGATGGAGATTTGGACGAATTTACGAGATGTTCATTGTGCACGCGGCTTTGCGACAAGCCTCGCGTTGCGCAGGAAATTCTTAACCGCGAAGAAGAACAATAAACAGACCATGCAGGCTTGGATTAGCGATGTCCAAAGTCTTGGCCTATACCATCGAAGAAGCCGGGATCCCCGTTACCGACCAGGACAAGATTCTTGCCCTCACCATGGGTCTTCCCACTTCCTATGATGACGTCATCATTAATTTCGACTCTACTGCTCCCGCCGAGCTCACATTCCAGAGTGTTATCACTCGTTTGCTCAATGAAGAACCCGCCAGCTCTCTGGTTCTATTCCCCACGGCGCTATTCCCGAGAATACGCAAATCAAAACCGAGAATAACGTTGCATTTGTGGCCATGTCGGAAAAAAGTCAAATTGATTACATTGACTTGCAACTGATTAGCGGATTTTGGCGGATTCCAACCGGTTGCAATCCCACCCGGAGTGGATTGCAACCGCTCGTGAGGCGATATAATAGATGAGCGTGTTTGCAATACCCTACTATCACATACCAGGTTTGCAGCCCCAGCGGTGCAGGGAGCCGAAAAAGGAACAGAATAAATACAGGTGATATATATTATCATTTTATCTCGTGTATATGTAAGAACATGTCGGCGTCAATGCAATCTACTACATGGAACACTTCTCGGGGTGCTCCGAAAATGGGACAGACCAGAGCCCCTTGCAGGGTATGCTCAGGTTTCGCGGGGCTGCCTGATAGTGTGCTGCTTGCGCTTCGTTCGCATAGGCAAGGAAATATAAGGATGAGGTAGTTAGAGACAGAAGAGTTGTTGTTTGCAGACCGTGTTTGGTGTATGTAATTGCCAATCAGTGGCGCTACACATATCTCCTTCTTCTCTTCTCGTCTTCCTCCTGCGGCCCTCTCCCTCTTCTAGCCCAACCATTATCGAATGGCCTCTATACCCAGCACAATGCTCAACGCAGTCGATATCTGCCCTTCAACATATTGGGGGCAACTGAAATTGACGTCAATTTTAACCGAGTGTGGAGCAGGGTGGTGGTTGGGTGGGGCGGTGGAGTGTACATTTAATTGAGTGGTCGCTACGAGTACCTCTTTCACTCTAACCACAACATGCCCACCCCGCAGTTGCTCTCGCAGCGCCGATTCTGACCACGGCACTGCGCCCCGCCACAGCCCCTGCGGTCCCCTTGCCAATATTATTAACCTGTCGCAGGAGATTGCACCAGCAACTCCGCGTACTATGCATTGTGTGCGTCCCGCTGCCCTATGCATTCCTTTGATGTGCTAACTCTTTCTTAGACCGAACCAAACATACAAGCTGGCATGAACGTTGACGGGCTTCTCACCGCAAAAGACCGCCAAATTGCCGACCTCATCAATCAAGCTCATGCCACGCGCCACATTCAAGGCCAGCTCCTTGATGTCCTCAATGTTCTTCCTGAGAATGTGCATGAGTGGCGGCAGTATGAATGGCTGTCTCGGTGGTGCGTTCCCTTAAGCCTCTTTTATCCCACACCTTTCCCTGACTACAGCACACTTCGATAACGAGGAGCCGACAGAAGATCAGCTTGCTGAGCGTGAGGATCGCAATGAGGTGTGCGCGATCTTTCGCAATGTCTGGGGATCTGCCCATCATGCTTCACCCACGGTACGCACTAGCTTTATCATTTTTCGTCATCAAACTTATTACGCGTGCAAGCCGGACTGTCGACTCCTCATCGCTCGTGCGATCAGGCCAGCCCTTTGACACCTCTCCGCCGCTCGTCCCCCGCCATTCACCGTCGTTGTCCCTCTCTCATCGTACTGGAGCAACATCGGGTTCAACTCAACGTGGCACTGCGAAAGAACTTTGACGCTAGGCCGGCTACCGTAGTGTAGCTGAATAATTTTTTTTTTATCCCCTGATGTGCGCCCATTACAACAGATTGCAATGATGAATTGGATTGCAAAGAAGGAATCCATTACAAGATGATATAAGATTGGAGTTGAATATAATCCTAAAACTGTGCGTTGCAATCCACAAAATTAATATGGGATTGCAACGGAATGTATTATGTTGTGGGACTATATAATCAGCCCGGGATTTTTCCGACACAATGCTCGTGGCGCTCGTTCGGATGTCGTATGTCACTTTTGTGATACGAAAGGACACTACAAACCGAGTGCCGGGAGGTGCAGAAATGGGAGGATTCCAAGAATGCAGCTTCAGCGCACTCTGCGGATGATTTCGAGCAGTGGTAAATTTCTTTCCACATTCCGGGGGTGTATTCCCAATTTGCTTGACTCAAGCTTGCGGGGTGTGTTGGAAATACAAGCTTGAACCACGGCAACTATCTATTGTTTCGCCTTTTTATTTCAACTACTATTTCACCGTTGCTAGCTGCCCACATTCTTCCCCCACAACCACATGATATCTGCAGCACTTTATTCTAATTTCCGAGTCCCTTGTTTCATGTTCCTTATTCATGTGATAGTTTGGTACATATAAAAGCCGTAGTACTTGCTGTAGTTTACCTCACTGGTTTGCCTCGCAATCACCTCTTGCTTGCAAACATCCTCCTGAGCTCAATTCTACAGGTTTCAGTGCCTCTCCTGCCGACCTGCGTTTGAATCGTCCACGTGTCACACTTCCATGCCCAAGTGTGCTCGTGTGGGTTTGATTGTGGGCTTATAATTGCGGCTTTCCCCACTTCCAACCGTGCTCGCCGACCCAGACCATCTATCTTTACACCAGTGCAAACTTCAGGGTAGCCTCTGTGAAGCCTCTCCACAGCGGTTGAAAGGTGTGGTAATTTCTCGCTTGGCAAGCTCCCTGCCTGTCTATGCCATCAGCCCATCGCACTTCGACTAACAGGTGGAGAACCTGGGTAATTACAATCCGCATAATCGCTGGGGACGGCTTTTATTGGACTGTTCATTCAGTGAATTGTTACCATTCGCACTAGGTCGCTGAATCACAAGCACCCCTTGCTTTCTCAGGTGTTGAAATGGACCAGTCACAGCGTCCTCAAACAGCTGTGAAGATGTCCAACTTACAGCTATTCTACAGCACCCTGCTACATTGTACTGCATATATCCTGTAACAGCACTCTACAGCTTTAGATTACTTTATATACGACCATTACTTTACCTTGCAACAGAGAGTTTCCTGTCATCTGAATCCCCTTGTCTGGAGTCTGTGTGCAACTGTTCACTTCCCAACGCTCAGAATTGGAAGGGTTGAGGATAAGCAAGGAATGAAGAATCTCTATGAAGTTTTCTTAAACAATTCCCGTCTCAAAGCAAATCCGGACTTAAGCACTGATTGTGTAAAGAGGCTGTACTGAGACCCAACCCAATTGCATTCACTACTACTTCCTTCCGATAAACAGTGTGAGGAAGGTGTTCAATCAGTGATTCTGGATTGGTAAAAACAGTGTTCAAAACACACCGAGCAGCGGGGAATCGCCAGCCGATTCACAAAAACAGCGTTGAAACTAGTAAGACCAAGATCGATTAAATTACCAATCACAGGGGAGGCGACGGATTAACAAAACAGTGCCAAAATCGCACAAGGAACCTACCCGGGACTCGCTGAATCGCGGACAACAGTCCCGTACTGCTTCTGGCAGACTTCTCCACTCACCGCATCCACGAGATTGGTCAATGTGAGCTGTTGACGGCTGCCGTAGATGCAATGTCCCAGGCTTGCGCATTTCGGAAACATGAGTGACTCTCGAGATTTGCTGAAAGAAATGGTCAGCCACATTGGTGGTCGGGAATTGTGCCATTTCACCGTGTCCTACCCAAACTGCGATGTGTTTCCAGATTTTCAAGCCCTTTCTGATCCGCTTTGTGAGATCTATGAGCATTATCCAACCGCTCTGGCCAAGGGCACTCCCAATTTAACTTTGAAAGGTGATACGAAGAACGAGGCATAATATAAAGCAAAGAACAACGAAACAAGGTTGAAACAAGATTGAACGTGTAGATGAAAGACATGAAAACGAAATGAGGGTGTGAGGAAAGACTGACCGAGATCCAAGCGTGCATGACAGCGTCGACGTTCATCCGGAAGTTGTATGCGGAGGAGCTCTTGTAACGGGATCTAACATGATGGAACCCAAAGATCTAGGAGAGGTCAACAGAGCAATACATGAAAAGAGACAGAAACGAAAAGGGAAGAATCTGACTTACACGTCTCGAGTGCCTTGAATTGGAAGAACTTACCACTGGTGGCTGGGTCAGTGAACACGGCAGCAATGAGTTGAAGAAATCAAACACGACCCGGAGGTCCGAGATATTGACGCTGAAAAGGTCTGTTGAGAGGTTGATGCACCACGGCAAGTGTTGAAACTTGACCCTGAATTCGTCTGGTCAGCGGGCATAGCAGCGAGATTGAAGTGTATGTGTTGATGTCGGTTTTAGCTGTGTAGACGTCGGTCGAAAAGTGGATATCTGAAAGAAAAAAGGTCAGAACATTGAGCGAGAGGAATGAAAGTAGGACGAGTCGGGGATAGACTCGAAGCAAGTTGAACTGAATGAAAGGCGAAAAATGCAAAGATACGGACCACTCACTCTACGAGGTGCCCTATCTTCCAGTACTGCAATCGAGTGGAAGTGCTGGCAGACTCTCCGGCCACCAACTAGCCCGACAAGCACGGTTTTGTCCTGGATAACCGTAAAATTTGCCGACCACCACTCATTGGTCCTGGTCTGTCCTGATGCCCTATTGTACATCCTCTTCAGTGGGTAATCGGATGAGCGGGAATATGGACAGCACACCTGACTAAATTCCACCTTATCCGATATATGTGCTATATAGCTGCGCCAGAAAGGAAGCGGTGAGACCAAAGGCTCGCCGGAAGATTTAAAAGACCTTGGAACACTTTCACAGCGATTTGGAGACCGAATACAGGCGGTTTCCGGGGACAAAACTGAGTGTCTTACAGAACCTGAGGATGGGGAAGAGGAGACCTGAGAGTTGGAGAGGCGCCTTGTGCAACGCACCGTAATCCTCCCTCGAAACCGGGGATCAACTTCCCTGGTTGATAAATTTGAAACAAAGATTTTGTGGATCCAATTGATCATTCGGACTCCCTGTTTTGGTTCCCATCAGCGCAGGGTCGAGAAGACGTGTGCGGCAATTGTCCGGAGTACGAATGCAGTGAATGAAGCACCGGCCACAGACAAATTCAACCGTTAATGCACCCAACCTCCCAACGTTGGGTTGCATATTCATGAAATAATACTCCTTGAGTCCTTCGCGCTTCTGAATTTCGGATTGCGGGCCCCATCTATGCTACATCTGCTATCAGGTTGAGAACTGCTGGTGTGGAACCATATTGTCCAGATCTCCATGTCAGGTTAGGTTTTTGCCATTTGCATCCGATCCCTCATCCTTAGGTTGTCAGGGTCGGGGTAACGAGATCAAGAAGAAATAAAGCTGAAACAGACACGAGGCAACCGACCCTCAGGGTCGCTGGACGGACATCAGTTGATGAATTGGAAACCGTTTCCGTCAACCACTCTGATCCTGTCCCCCATCATCCGTCCCATTCTTCTTCGCATCCCATCTCGCGCGGCGCAGAAGCTATGGATTTCCATCTACGAATGTCTGTTAATTGAACGGAGCGTGTTATCTTGGTTGGAGAGCAGTTCAGGATCTGTATGCGGCAAATGGTCGAGTCAGGTCGCAATTCAGGTGCGAGCCGGGAAAGGAGCATACATGGTGGGGATTTAGACAGAACTGGTTGGCCACAGATTTGGAGGTGCCAAGCCGTAGGCATTGAACTAGAAGGTGATAATGAACGCCATCTGGGTTTGCTGGTTATCCCTGTCGAACTGAAGACGAATACACCAGCACCTTTCTTCAAGCTTGGTGCAATAAGTCACCTTGCTACTGAATGAACTCGGGGTCAAACCAGAACATCCTCGTTCGACCGCAGGACCGTACCATAGGATACAAAAGTAGCATTCGGCGTTAACTGAGTCCTCCAGAGGAGGTTGAATTGGTTGTTGACAGTCTCCCCGAGCCCTCAGTCACTCTGGAATGCTGCCATGTATGGTGGTAAACGAACACAGCAGGACGGCCAGCAGATGGTGGGAAGTAGGCAGAGAAGACAGGGTCTACAGCATGGCACAATCATTCCGGTCTGAGAAACATGAAACAGTTGATTCGCGTCTACCTCAGTTAGTACGGTTTTTAAGCCCTGAACAAATTAACGTACAGTGTCGAATCGGGAATCAATGGGAACAGAAGTCCAACCACTCAGGCAATGTGGTGGATGTCCGGCAAGCCCAACAGCTCCGTGACAACCATGTCGCAACGGTTGCGACACCCTGAACAGGCAATATGCTGGATGCCTGGCAGTCTAGAAATGCTCTAAAAATATGGCAGCAACTGGTGTAATTCAACTAATCAGTCAGACAGTGTATTCAAATAATAATGAGGGAAAACAATATTTGCATTGTGGGGCCGTTTAAATGAGCAGTGATTAAGCAAGCTTTTGCGTTGAGATGCCAATTGATTAAGCAAACTTCATATGGTTACTGAAGAATGTGCAATGACCGCAAGCATGCATGTTTACGTTACCAGGTAATCCGTTTGCACAGACCTCTATGTCCGCCCTAACGCGGAGCGAGAAGCCAGGGTAGCCGAGTAACGATAACGTACCGAACTTGATCAACGGGGGAATAATTTCTGTAGGGAGGCATCTCTTCGGTCAAGAAAGGCCCTGAGCTCACCGAGTACGTTTACTTCGTCGTCAGTCCCCCGCTCTACCTCGCAGTGTGGACTGTCGCGGAGGTTGACCCGCAGCACTCAGCGGTGCGTTACCTTTAAAGTTCAATGCAGCTCCAATGTTAGACGGCGATACAATGAAGCTCACAAAATTCAACGGGGAAGATTCGCAGCTAGGGGATTTCCGGCGAAATTTAATCACATTTGACTGCGTACAAGTCCAAAGAGATAGACCTTCGAAAAACCAAAACAGAGCGTTCACGCGTAGACATGCACAAGGGGATCTTAACGAACCGATCAGCAAGGAAAGATGTGAGAAGGATTTGGCAGACGGGATCCTTCTGGCGCCAGAGCAGACGGTGCCCAAGGATGCTGGATCGTCCCCGGGTTACGCGAAGAACGCAAACGGCCGCAGATACGCGCCGCACGACAGAAAGCTCCAGCCACTACGCGAGGGAAGAGCTGGTTGTTTGCGCCGAAGGTCAGGCGCCACTCGTCACAACGGTACGCTCACACCTTCAATGTACAGATAACATCCGCATCAAAACTGCCCTTGGCTCACTGACAGATGTAGGAGGAGAGTGATAAAAGCAAGAGATGGTGTGAAATAGAGGGATCGGCCTGGAACACAACATGGGGACGATGAATAAAGGAGAAGAGTCAAAACACGCGCTGCAAACTTTTTTTTATCGTGGCGATTGCCACAGGGCTGGCCCCGAGATGGCCGAAGCTAGAACAAGAGCACGAACGGGGAGAAAATCTCAAGGGCTAGATAGCCCCGAAACTGGCGTTGATTCGACGAAGCGTAACTACGACGAACCAAGAGTATAAATAGGCAGTGCTACAGATGGAATGTATCGTAAGTATCATAAGTCGCTGAACAAATGAATTATATTAAAACAGGTACGATGTAAGGGGCATGACAGTATTGATCCGCCATGCCCCTTACAGCGATTTAAGGGCTGCCATCGTCGTTGATCGGTTCACGAAATTGAGTGGTGTGGAAGGTTGTGAATTAATCAGTGAGACGAAAATGATAGATGAGTCGAGAGTACAGGGGAACTCTGGAAGAACATCTCGCAAGCAAGCGTCTGCCGAACTCAAAAAAAGACAGACATCCTGCAAAATGCAGTGCGGGGAATTCGTCGCTTGACAATGTCCTCGCGCAACAGAGGCACGTCCGCGTCCTTATAGTAACTTATCACGTGTTTTAGTTGCCGGTGGACAGCGGGGGTATCATTTAATGTTTGGAAGACATTGGTCGCTTTCTTGCAACTTTGCAGGGCAGTTTTGATTGGTATCTCCTCGCAATGACTACTTCTGAACCAGAATCATTTCTTCCACCTACTTCCGAGTACGCTTTGCAGGGTGCAACGAACTTGCAGACGAACTTGAAGCCTGGCACGATTGACAGGTGAAAGTGGCGGGAGCGACCACCAGATCGACGCAAAGAAGGTGATACTAGATCAACTTCAGGAAGGCGAGTTATTTCACATAAAGACAAGTGCTTACCCATTGCGTCTCGCAACCTTTCCGGTTGCATTTTACAACACCCGAATCTGTATCCGAGAGGCAAACACCGCCGTGTTCGAGGCATATAGTGTAGAGGCCCTTAAACTCTCGGAACTCAACGAAGGTATGCTCAGAAGTGATTTCTACCCCTAAGAAGGTGGGGTCAAAAAAAAAAAAAACCGGTCTGACGGCCGGACTAACTAACCGGCCCTTAGTCTCCGGTTTTAGACACCGGCATACCCTTGCAGTCCACAGGTACTAGCCTTGTTTCGATAATTTGTTATCCGGGACGGCATAAACCCCAGATAGTTTGTTTCAGATCTCAATGGACGGAGGACGGGCTTTGATATGATATCTGTGAGGGGATTTAGCAAGACTTCCAATTACGGCGGTGCCTTCCGCCACACGCGCGGTCTGTGCTGCCAAGTAAAGTCGAGGTGTCACCATCAAGGCCATCGGTTCAGTTGCCGTTACCTGTATAAATCTGGGACGGTCGCGATTACTTTGGATCTCTCCCTATTCCCCCCATGGTATC
Source organism: Mycena olivaceomarginata (assembly GCA_029378375.1). Lineage (NCBI taxonomy): Eukaryota > Fungi > Basidiomycota > Agaricomycetes > Agaricales > Mycenaceae > Mycena > Mycena olivaceomarginata. The sequence continues at coordinate 73,529 of JARKIC010001994.1, read as the reverse complement.
TTCAATTCTCGCTGCAGCACTCATTCAGGCGTTTCTGGAGCTTACGCTCTATGGGGTCTATCTGGTTGTATTTTCAGCCGCGGTCTACCTGTTCTGGCACAGAACGGGGATTACGAAGAGCCCCATGATATTCGTGGTTCTTGCTGTTGTCATGCAATTCTTCACCGTCACTGCGGTTGGTGACATGGCTTTGATTTATCTGCGGTACTCATTACCCTGTGCCCTATAGCATTGGATAAACACAATGCGCGGCACTTATCTACCCTTTGTGGAGCTTGGCGGTGGGGCCGAGGCGGAGGAGTTCTACCACACCCTAGGCACCATTACACTGAAGACCCACGTTATTTTGGCTGAACTGACAAACAGCATTACGGACTGTCTCGTGGTCGGCACTTTTTCCTGTGATTAAATTGGCCTTACCTGACCTCCGATACAAGGTACATAGACTATACGTCATCTGGGACCGTAGATTAAATGTTGTCGCAGTACCTGTTCTCTTCCTAGTAGTCCAAATCGGTAGGTCATGTCTACCTCTCTCAACATTGTCGTAACGTCCGAAACTGAACAGCGAGTGGGATCGCCGTCATCCATGGTTTTTTTGTCCAAAACCTGGAAAATTACCGCGCGGCGTCGATTGGATGGGTGACAACCAACCTCATCACATCACTGGTGTGAGTTTGGCAAAAGGACAAGCGCACTCGAACTCACGAACTCATGTAGAATTAGCGTCTACTGCACAGGTAGGGCTGGGTCATCGTTCCCTGCATTTCCTATTACAACGACATGTTCCAGGGATGATCACCTGGAAGATTGTGAGTGTCAACCGAACAGACCTACAGGTTTCAAGTAATTCCAGTAGGAGGCGGCATCTTACGGTCAGACATCCGCACCATCTACGACGCATCGATCTTACAAAATTGCAGGCGGCCCTTATAATTGTCATCGAGAGCGCTGCGCTCCAAACGTCTGCCAGTTCCTTTCCGATCCGCGGCTCAATGACTAACATGTCTCCAGCACGATGAATTTGGCCCTTCTCGTGGCATTCCGCTGCACGACCAGGAAGGGTCTGAACTTCATACTAAAGGGGATACAAGCGGTAGTGTTGGGTCTGTCCACCGTCCTTGTCCATGCACGCAGTGGCCTGGGATGGACACAAAACATCCCAGCAGCCGAAACAAATCCCGTCAGTTTCACCCTGGATGACGTGAGGACCCTGGAGACAGAGGCAGCTGAACGGGATCCGTACATCAGGAAATGAGGCATTCCTGTCACTTCTGTTAGCGAACGAGGTTCGGAGCAAGTCGGCGCGGAGCCCCGGTAGCGAATACGCTACGCGCGGGCGACGCGACGGCTAGAATTTTACATTACATATAGTCTACGTGTCCCGCACAACACTCTTCACTCTGCCCACCCACACGGCCGAGTGAAGAGCGTGCATCCTCTCCTTCACATTCATACTTACCCTCCTTACACTAATACAATATTAATCTAGGTACATAATACATTGCATTCTGCCCACCCACATGGCCTAGTGAAGAGCTAATACAATATTAATCTAGCTCGCCCGCACACCCGCGGACAGACGCACACCCAGCGTCGCCATCCATATCTCCCTGCCGTTATCTCCATCTGCGCCCGCCCCGCTATTCTTAACAGGTTATGGCCTCTCGTGACGACGACGACTACGCGCCGAGCCGCATCCAGCTCCCGACACTGGGCCAGAATGGCGAAAACTTCGTCATCTGGAAGATGCAACTGAAGTCGCAAATTACCGGTATAGGGGAAGCCCATTACATCAATGGGCGCGCCGTCGAGCCCGTTAAGCCCACCCTCGCTGACGGCGCCAACGACGCAGCCAAAGCTGAGCACAAGCAGGCACTGGAGACGTACGATGAACAAATGGACAAATGGGAGAAGCATAATGAGAAGATACGCACTCTTTTCTTTTCAACCATTCACGAGACGCATAAAATTCGCATCACGAATCATACTTCCGCCCGGGAGTCCTGGAATATGCTCTGCAAATTATATGAGCACCAGAGGGAGCTGCATGCAGTCTCTCGTTGATCGCATGCATGCGCTCAAGTGTCCCAAGGGCCAACGCGACCCACACCCAACCCTCGACCAACTCGACCTCCTCATCGCTGACCACGACAGCACCGGTGGTGTTCTCACCGACTCGGAGAAGAAGAACATTCTTCTCCCGAGCAGCTGGCGCGAGAATATTCGGAGCATCCTCGCGAACACCGAATCTATGCGCCAACTCGCTTTACAGCTCAACCCCTCCGGCATCCCCCCTCTCTACACCGCTGACATGCTTGTTGACACCATCCGCAACCTCGCACGCGATGACACTGCGATCAATGGCACGACCAACCCATCCATTGGTGCGGCACTTGCTGTGACCGCCTGCAATATCTGCAATAATTGCAGACATAAGGGGTATTGGTCGAAAGACTGCTGGTTGAAAGGCGGCGGCACAGAGGGGGCAGCGTCCCAAAAATTGGAAGGAGGTTGCACGTGGGAGAGGTGGGGGAGACGGAAAAGGCAAGTGTAGTGGTGGTGCAAAATCTAAAAAGGACGGCGGTAACAGCGGCGGTAACAATAACAATAATACCACAGCAGAGGCTAACACTGCCAGCTATTTGTTTGCCTTCCACACTGCCACCGACTTCACCAAGCTCGAGGAATCGGGGATCGTCTCCTGCGGCTTCACCGCCATCATCGACTTGGGTGCAAACCGCCACTACTGCCCCTCATGCGAACACTTCACAGAATACCGCACCATCGAGCCTGTCCCGATCCGCTCCGCCGACAACCGCACCTTCTATGTGACAGGTGAGGGAAAGGTCGCCATTAGTGTCCTGCATCAAGGACGCCGCATCGAGATGATTCTCATTGACGGCCTGCATGCACCCGAGATGCCGCTGACACTCATCTCTGTCAGCCTGCATGGCCAAGTCCAGCCACGCTGTCCACTTCAAGAAAGATGGCACGCACATCCTTACACCAATGTGTGCCACCCTCTTCATTCATACCTGAGTGCAGCGGGGTCTACCCCATTCTGGAAGTCCACACTTTCGAAATCCCCCACACCACGCCCCATCACTATGTCTGTGGAAAATTCGGTGAGTGTAACACTTACCTTGCACGAGTTTCATTGCCGCATGAGCCATGCCGACATTCACGGCCTGCAGAACATGGTCAAAAAGGGTGTTGTGACCGGAATAAAACTCACCAACGACAAAGCAGGCTTCTGCAAAGGGTGTATGATGGAAATTCTCAAGCACGAACCTTTCCCGCATCAGCCATCGAGCCCGACAGCCAAAACCTACAGTGGCAAGGTGTTCAGTGATGTTTGGGGACCCGTGCCAAAAGAATGCTTGGGCGGGAAGCTATACTTTGTGGTATTTGTCGACGACAAATCAGATGAAGTCATCATTACAGGCTTATGCAAGAAGTCGGATGCCTTTGATGCATACAAGCACTACGAGGCTTGGGCGAAGGTCTACCGCAGCACAGTAGCTATCAGTGAATGGGGAACGGATTGCAGCGGCGAATTCACAAGCACAGAGACGGAGATGCACTCGAAAAATCAAGGCACTCACGACCGTGTCACCGTCCATGACTCGTCTGCGCAAAACGGCCGCACCGAGCGCATCCTCCAGATGCTGCTCACACATGGCCTCGCCAGCCTACCCGCCTTCCTCTGGCTCAAAGCTGTCATACACACTGTCTGGCTCCGCAGTCATACGGAGACTGCAAACACCATTGGTGCAACACCACATGAACGTGCTACAGGCAACAAGCCCGACCTCTCACAGTTACAGTGCTTTGGCGTGAATTTCTGGGTGAAGGACAAGCATGCGTCGAAAATCAATGTGCGGGCAAAACCTTGTCATTGGGTCGGGATTGATGGACATGCAAAGGGTCATAGAATTTATTGGCTGGGGCAACGGAAGGTTACAATCAAACATAATGTGAGATTTGAGGGGGGAGTCTGAGGACACTATCTATCTATCGAGCATCCTGATCGAGGGGGAGTTGGGTGTCGAGAGCACTCGCGATGCTCGAGAACCTACTCCACCTGCAGCCAATGTCCCTCCAAAAGATTCAGTGCCAGACGTAAGACCTCCAGCAGCAGCTAACACACCTGAAGCACCAACGGACACATCGTCCGCACCCTCTACCGCGTCCCCTATCGCCTCCCAGGCTCACCACCATGCGAGCTGGCACCCGAACCGTCCCGCCCCACACTGTGGGTGCAAGCCAACCCAATGGCTGCATGACATCGCCGATGGTAAGGACACCACAGGTGGATGCAGTGCTGCCAAAGTCCCAGACAGTACCCATGTACACCGCATTTGCAGATGGTAAATGGCTCGAAGGAGCTGTTGCCATGTTCGCGACCCGAGCCGCTTTTGCTGGAGACAAGGCACCGTTAACAGCCTTTGCAGCAATGGATGGCGACTCACTGAGGTTGAGTGAGGCAATGAACGGCCCCCACCGCAAGGAGTGGATGGGTGGGACGATGGGAGAGCTCACCAAATTGGAGGAACACCGCATATGGGAATATGTTGATCGCCCCCGTGATGGCAGCATTCTGCCTTGCTCTTTCGTCCTCCACCACAAATGCGATGAACACAACAACATCAAGTCCTATACAAGGCTCAACTCATCGCTAGTGGCCACCGCCAACTCTACAACATTGATTGCACCAAGACTGCGACCCCCACCATGACCGTCACCATCTTTCATTTCCTACTCGCACTTGCTGCAAAACACAACCTCGAAGCTGAAAATGTCGATTTCTCCAGCCTGTACACCAACGCCAACATCAAAGAGACCATCTACATGGAGCAGCCCCCTGGTTTCAAGAAGCCGGGGCATGAACATCAAGTCTGCCTTTTGTGCAAGGCGCTCTACAGGTTAAAACAGGCAGGGCAACAATAGCATAAGAAGCTTTGCGAGCTTCTGGTGGATAAAATGGTATTTACATGGTGCGCCGCAGACCCCTGCTGTCTTTTACATTCTCGATGGCGAGGTTGGAATGATCATCAGCATTCATGTCCATGATTCATTTATTTTATCTAACTCCAAGGCGGCATGCGCTGCAGTCAAACACAAGATTGGTGTGCACTATAAGATCATGATCACGGACCTTGGGCCAGTTCGCTGGCTGCTTGGCTTCGAGATCTGCCGTGACCGCGCTGCACGATGCATCACCATGTTGCAAAGCACATACATTGATGCACTCATTGAATGTTTCCACCTTACACAGGCGCATCCCCTCTCTGTCCCTCTCAACCCCCATGTCGACCTCTACGATGCTAACAGCAACTCCGAAGCCGTTGATGCCACACCATATGTGAAGCTCACCAGCTCGCTCATGTATGTAGCCATTGGCACGTGGCCAGACATTGCCTACCCTGTCTCCACCCTCACGCGCTGAAACACCGTAACAAGAGCGTGCGGCATCTAGTGCTATTTTGCGATTTCTTAGGACCAGTATTTATACAACAGGAAAGCACTAGCACTTCTGATGTATTATTACTAGCACTCTAGCTAGGCAATATAAAGGAGAACTGGAGTGAGCCCAAGCTGCCAGTTGTAGCATCGGATACGACTAGGGTGACACGCTAGTACAGTCTGGAGGCACATACCAGAGGGAAATAACCATAAGCCTAAACAGTCAAGGTGCTAGCACCTAGGAAGCGAGACACAGGAGAGTGATACTGCGAGTACACTAGCAGGCGGTGCGAGTGGAGAGTCTGGAATCTGAAGGGTAATAAACTATGTGCTAGCAGCCTTCTAACAAGGGTGTTAGTATGCGGTACCCCACTAGTGATCGACCCGAGACCTGAAACACAGATGCGAGCACATGACCATCGCGACGTGGTCGCAAGTCACAAACAGAGACAAATAGACAGTGGAGGGATAGCTAGCAGGCTATTGGTGCAGATGCACGGGTCACCACAAATGCAGTAACAGATAAACAGACTGCTAGCCGGTGCTCTGACCTGTGCTAGATGACTCCAAGCAGTGGATTCAACTCTGTTTCATCAGGATAAAGGTTCTGGCAGCAGACGGCAGGCTGAGGAGTCACTCACGATACCCATAAATAGACGCTAGTAGATCAGTGTGGCTGTTCTGCTTGGCATAGACCCATCATAAAACCAAACAGCAGTCGTTTCATTGGCTGTTGTATCCATCACATTATTTTCACTCATTTATATTATTCATTCTGTTTGTCACATGTACCATGGACCTCAGTAGTATAAAGGGAGCACAGAGCAGGCTAGAACCTCAGATTATTACACCCCGACTTTGTACAAAGTTGGTGCAGGTGGTCTCAGGTTGTTAGTGGAGATTGTAACACACTTTACAAGTAGTAGCTTTATTGGAATCAATACTGTTGACTCTGGACATGTCGAGATCTTAAGTTGAAGTTCTAGGTGTTGACTCAAGGAGTCTTCACGTATAAAACCAAGGGTGTTCTCTTTGAGAACCAGCTAGCAGTTGCACTAGCAGCTTTGCCTTCACCCCAATATTGTCGTAGTGTGTTGGATTGCCTGCTAGGTAGTTGTGTGTTGACTCGAGCCCACTAAGAAGAAGACGGACTAGGTGCCCCCACCTCTAGACTGACTGTAACTTGTCAGTCACTTCGCCTTCACCCCAATATTGACGGAAGCACTGTCGTAGTGTGTTGGGTCGCTTGCTAGCTGGACACTTATAGTGTCTATTGTGATCTAGCGATCCAGTCACCTTGTATCCAACCCATAAACCCCAGACCATCCCAGGTGCTAGTGTTATTGTTGTTGGCACCTGTGTAGTGCTAGCATGTTGTTGAACGGCTTTGTTGAAGTCTAGCAGTCGAATTGTGTTTGTTCCAAACCCGTTGGTTGCATACTATGGCCCAGACCCAAACTCACAAAGAGAAGCACTTACATCTTTGGAGGAATAGATTGTTGTAGTGGTGGCTTTGTGGTTGTTTTGTGCAAGCCCGAATCTAAGCTATTTATAGTCGTTTATCAAGTGCACCATTTCAGTTCGTTGTGTGAGGAAGTCAACCAGGATCAGGAGGTCCTCGCCGGTGAGAAGGCCGGTCCGGCAAGAATCGCTGATGAACGGGTAGTGCATAACCGCGGTGAAATGCTTGCTCAGTGTCTACAACAGCAGTACTAGTTTAATCAAGACCCAAAACGAGCAGAATGCGAGTTGCTTGATTAAGGCAAAAATGCAACTACTAACCAAATCCTAACTACTTTCCCCTTGAATGGTTTAGACTGTGCCGCCGAGTACAGGTCTTTTGAATGCTTTAAGAAGGTTCAAGGAGCACAGATAATCCAACAGAGGTTGCAAGGAACAAGCCTGTTTTAAGAGGTCTAGTCCGAAGTGCAAGGTTTGATTTAGAGTATTAGACCTCTTTGAGCAATGCCAAACCAGTGCCTAAGCCAACAAATCGAGTTTAAAAGCTTTAGAAGCTTGAGCCAACAATCGCAATCCTAACAAGGTGCCGTGTTCTCCAAATCCCAAATAATAAGCCTTCCAAGGCTACTGTAGTGCCGTGCCGTGTTCTCAATCCTAATAAGCTCTCTCTAGCTTCTTAACCGTTCCCAATTCCAAGATCCCAAGTCAACAATTGATATTGAGTTACTTGTGCAGATGAAACAAAACTTCTTAATGAAGTCAGTCCTGGGTAATGTTGCCGCGACTCGAAAAGTCGAGTCGCGACTCGGTGAGTCAACTTCTGAACCAAGTCGACTTGACCAAGTCGACTTAGCCACTTGAAGTCGACTTGGTCGGTGCAATTTTCCAAATTGCTTCTGACACCTCCAGCACTCAATAAAAATGCAAAAGGTGAAAAATGATTTTACCTGACACAGACTGTCATGTCATATGTCATGCCGTCACAAAAAATCAGATTTTTTTTCATCACCCACCGCATTCTTGTACAAAAAGAAACACCTGACTGGGGACCCGACTTGAGTCACTCAAGTTGACCTCAAGTTGGCCGTTTGACTCGACTCGACTCGGCTCAAGTCGGCACCACCAAGTCGAACTTGGAGTCGGTTTTGCCCAAGTCGCGGCAACATTAGTCCTGGGTGACAAGTCCCGAATCTCCGTCGTTTATCAAGCAATACCCGGTAAAGGCTACTGCTCTTAGTGACAGAAAGTTCAGTGCTTATCCATGCCAAAACCTCCTCCTTATATACTGTACAATTATGTTTACAATACGATGATTAGTCTACTTGCTGGTATATGAGTAAGGTGTCCGTAGTTAATCACGTGTGGGTAAATATATAGGATCCTCGTGTGTCGACCCCTTAATGCTTGAGTGTGTCCAATGTGACTGCTCCCCGTTCGATCGTGTAGACAGTCCCATCTTCTATCCTCTTGTCCCCCGTTCAGGACCTTCAGTTTTAGGTAGACGTAGGTACTGGCTCCAAGCCGGTACCTTAATCAGCCCAAACCGCCAAGTGGTTGTGGAGATATGTGAGTTACTGTCCTGGCCTGGTCCAAGTAACCAAATCAGGATGGCAACAATGATCGGATAGTTGATAAGTGAAGCTCAACCATAGCCGGGGTAACTGGTTACTGTTAAACCCGAATCACCTGACCCGTTGCGCAAGGCTCCCTCTGTAAATCAAGCACAACAAAGTACTCAAACGCCTAATCAAGACCCCACAGCAATGCCCCAGATCATCGGAGAGGATGATTAATATTGCCCATGTTGTTTGTGGGCCCCGCGATGCTTAATCTTGACAATTAAACCCTTAATCATGGATGTCAACCAGTATGAACTTTCCAGTTGATGCATCCCAGGCGGACTTGATTAAGGCCCCCATGCAGGATAAAGCCCTGATTAGCCATATAGGACTTATGCTAATCCTTTGGAGCAGTGCGCTACGTGATTAAGGCAGAAATCGGCAAATTCCTTGCTATTTCACCCATGGTCCATTTCACGACTTATCAGCGGCCTGATAATCAACGGACAGCTCCGCTTCAGATTCAAGCAGGAGTTGTCCTCAGAGAGGTCGAAGGTCCTCTGGGATCTCTGTCATGCGGGGCAGATCATAGGGTCCCAACGACGAGACCATCTTGTGTATCCAAGCGCCGACACGGTTCCTTGCAACCGCCAGGAAAAGCTGCTCACGAGCAAGCTCGTAATCAGCATGGGCAGTGTTCAGGTCGGTGATAAGCTCGTTGCCACCTGTAAAAAGGTTGTAAATGAGCGACTGCAGAAGCTGAAATAGGGAATCTAGAATGGCGTACACTCGTTTGAAAGCCGAGTGTACAGCTCGAGATGGTTGGTGGCACGAGTATGGTCCAAGACGGTGAAGGTGTGGCTGCAATGGGACAGACGTCCCTTGTTGCAGTGATCGCAGATGGAACTTGGGGCACCATGATCGCATTCGCGATTGCAAAGGATGCAGTTGGAGCATCCCATGTCGAACTAGGAAAGAGGAAATCAGAGAGAAAGAGCAATCGCGACTGCTCAGACTCACCACGGTGGGCTTGTGCTGCCCATTGACAAGTGTCTCAGTGGCCAGGGTAACCGAGTCCATTGTTGGGACGGGCTGAGGAGAAATGTATGCTGGCAGCTCACTCTTTTTATTCTTCCTGTGGGTCTTGCACACAGGAGCAGGGAAACGAGATGAGGTGGCTGAGGGTGCAGGAGTATTGGCTCGCACCTTACCCTTACCCTTGCCCAAACTCCTGCTCTTGGACGCGACAGAACCCGTGTGTTGGTGCTTCGTTGGGTGCACCGGCTCCTCCTCCTCATCATCATCCTTCTCCTCCTCACCTTCCTCATTGTACGCTTCAGAATCGGGCGGCGTGATGGACTTCTGGGACGGCTTAAGTTTGATCATAGGTTGTCCTTTGCTATCGCAGAGCTGTGGAAAGTGAGAAATGAGTAAGGAAAAAGGGAAAAACAAAGAACTTACGCCAGAAAAGGTGGGACGCACGGGAGGTGCACCCCGGCAAGAGCTTCTCTTGCCTCGCGCAGCGGAGTGAGGTGGGCCATGCTAAAAAGAGTCTGAACAAGTGAAATAAAGACGAAATAATGAGACGTACACGAGGGGCAGGGTTGTCCAGAGCTTCAGCAGTTGCTCGAACATCAGCAGGAGAAATCCCCGGAGAATCAACCTGCATCTCGGTGGAATCGGGAGGTGGCAGAGCAACTGCGGATGCCTTGTAGGGTGTGGAAGGTTCCTTCCTGGCACTGCTATGCAACGAGTGAATATCGAAGCTCGATGAAGCAATCATGGAAGGTCCAGTCTGCACTGGAGTTGTCGCTGGGCTGTGTATGGGTGAAGAATATCGCTCTGGAGGGGTCGTTGGCACATAGTGCAGCGAATATGTCACCTCAGTAGGCCACTTTTTCGCGAAATGTCTGGTATATAGCCCACAGGCACTTTGCGAAGTTTCTGGGCAACCCATAAAGGGTAGCTGACGGGTCGTGTTTGTACTGGAGGCTTATGGGCGGCATTCCGGCGCCATCACAGCCATCAGTACAATGCTCGACAGCCGCACGGCAACCATTCCACGTGAATTGGACTGCCCGGCATCTCGGTGATAATTGCCAAAAAGAGAAACAAAAGTAATTTAATAGGGAATTAATGGGGATGCGCCGCCGTGCCCCGCGCAGCCTCTGCCTACATCTAGCCCATCTTAAATGCATCACCAGCAGTGCTCCTTCTCCATCATGCACACCCTGCCCGCTGCAGGCAGCAAACGCACACACGTGCACCGTGCACAATCCACATACCGCGTTGTACGGCACGCCCGCCCGTATTGAGCGGGAGTGGCGTAGGAGGTGGGTGGAAGTTGGGTAAAGCCTGCCCATGCTCTGGAAAACCCGGCTCGTGGTGTGCACGCTGGCATTTCTGAAACCGGAGCACGCTGCCCACCCACCACTGTGGGGCGATTGCGAGCGGGGCGGGGGGCACTTGTGCCGTATCACAGGTGTGGCGGTATGTAGACATCGTGGGAAGCCTAGCCCGGGTCGGGTGAGTGCCTGCTGCACACCGATATTTTACAGCTTAATGGAATTCGGGCAGGGGAGCACCCCCGTTGCGGGGAACACAGCGCATACGGTGTGCATAGCAGATGCAGCATATCCCAGCTGCGGGCCGTGCACAGCCTAGCCGTGTCGGGAAAGGCCTCTGCTGCCCGCACAGGTGCTAGTATTTATGGAATTGGGCGGGAGCGCCCTCCTGCCGCTGGTGGGCGAAGCGGAGCGCGCTTGCGCTGTATCACAGGCATGAGTGGTATGTGGATATTGTGGGCAGCCAGTCCCGCGTTGGGTAAGGTAACTGCTGCACGCGCACATGCCGGTATTTATGGCGTAACAGAATCCAGGCGAGAGTGCACTGCCACCGTGGCACGCACAGAGGATGCAGCGTCCTACGTTCGCCAGGTGAGGTGCAAATGCGCTCCCAGACGATGTGGACACATCTGGCGGGTGCAGTGGGTTGGGTGTACTGCAACGGCAAGAGTGTGGAGTGCACGTACAGGCATTGGGTACATGCAGCAGTGGAGTGCGCCAGATGCAGTGTGGGAAACGTGGGTGTGGCGCAGCTGCGGGTAGGTATGTATAGCAAGTTTGGTGGGTGCAAGTGCGGTGTATGTGGTGATATTGGGGTGCGGATGCCCACAGCAGGCGGCAGATGTGGCATGGGTAGGTTCAGGCGCTGACAGCAGTGTACACTGGGCACAGAACGAATGCGCACCCGTCAGGTGCATGCTGCTTGAACCGTGGACATGGATTCAAAGAGAACACAAAAAGTGTGACGCACCTGATATTTGAGGCTATCAAATGCCCTCAGATACCCTCCTCAATCCACCAGTGAATATCCCTATGTCAAACGCAAGAGTGACAGGAACAAAGGCCTGCATTGAGAATATGGGTGTGGAGGCTGAGTATTTGCTCGATGTCGTTCGTGCCAGCATGGCAATTTCTCGGAATGCATCTGCAGTGCATTAGTGTCTGAAAAGCTGGGTAAAAGCCAGATTCAGGAGTTGGAAGTTGCTAGGCGAGTTTCTGGTGCTGAAATGGGGGATCCAGTGCGAGTAGCGTCGATGTGAAGTGTGGGCGAGTGGTGGGAAGAGACGAAAGGAAGTGTGCACTGCCACTGATTGGCAGGTCTACCATGCCGCATTTGGAAGGAAGACGAGATCAAACTGCCAAAACCTCGTATTTCAGATGCACAACTGAATATCTGCCCCCGTGATGACCCCAGGAATTAAATCAGAGGTAAGTATGGATTTTATGGAGAAGGAATTAGGCCTCTAACATTTTTTCTTGTGGAGCATTCACTCAAATACTATTGCCAGAAGAAATAAAGCATTCTTTTCCAGGAATTTCTGTGTACCGCAGGAGTTTCGCAAATTAAGAGTTCAGGTAGTATGTAGGACCTCTGAAAAAATTATTTGACAATGGGTAGTGAGCCTAGGAGATGTTTTAGCCGAGTTTGTCTGGATATAGATGCCACTCTTTCGTGTGATTGACCTACATTCAGGGCTTTATAGCTTGTGGAAGGGGATTTCTGTATGATATCTTCAATCTGAGACTGAATTTGGATTGATCAGATGACTTTCATTTTTCACTCAAAATCACCCTGTTTGGGGATTTGCGAGACATAGGAGGGTTGAATAGCGTGCTCGCTGTCCTAGAAGTGAAGAAAAATGTTGTATGAACTTGAAACAATCAAAAGATCTGGGGTATTTAAGACACCAGAGCTCCAATTTGCGAAACATTGAGAAAATGTATCACCGACTCACCACTGGTTCAATAAATTCAGGTGCGAAACGCACTTTAGCTTTGCTTTCGACACCTCAATCCAGGATATTTCCCTACCATCTTCAAAATCTAGCACAATTTTGACAAATGGTTCATATAGTTCGTATGTATCCTATGAGCATTTTAGAACATTTTTAGCATCCTTTCGGGTACCTGGTGGAACAAAGTTTTGTTTAAAGTTGAAAATTTGGCAGAGGTTCAACTTGAACGTGAAATATAATATTATGTGGGCCAGATTTTCTGCTAAATCCTGGATATATCATTGATACAAGACGTGCCTTCGCTTCGCTCCGGCAAAGGCAGGTACTGCTGATGAAATTCTGGAGAGATTAAATCCATTCAACTATGTCAGGTCCTTCATCCAAATCTTTTTCAATCGCGCAGCTTCACTGAACGGCAACTATCGTCAACTAAATTAAGGTGTATCTATACAAATTCGATGTGCGCCTACAATCGAGTGTACATAGTCGATAGCCTCAAACTGGTTCACAAACCGGCTTCCTGTGACTCCGAAGATAGGCATAACCGAGGAAAACTCGGATGCAAGTCAGTCGGAGAGTCTCTGGATAATACAGAGGACGAATCAAACAACATTAAGGTAGGCTGCATACCTTGCCAAAGCCGGGCTGAGCCGATCCTGAAATCATCGCGTGGAAGGCCGTGCGGTGGGGCAGAGAGACGAGTTGATTTGGCTATCGGTGAATTGTGTTGACAGGGGTGAAGCGGAAAATAATCACATCGTCAGCAAATCAGCACCCAAAGAACAGACTCACGGCTAAAGATCGAGGTCCTCAAGGAGCCGTGAAAGTGGGTCGTGTTGATATCGGTCTTGGATTGAAACGCGATGAAGGAGAAGTCTAGGCAAGGATCTTCCACATTGTGTATCTCTCGAGTGGTTTGAGGGTGGAAGGAACAAAATACGATGAATCAAGACGCACAGTAGCTTGTTAACCGCGCCCTTGCACGGTGCGATTAACGACCGATTATTCTTTTTTTGGGAAAAGATCTTAGACAGTAGTGTGAGGAGGTTAAAGGAGCAAGGAATCGAACAAAACATGCATTGGATGTAGGATTGGGTAAACGATGTTGAACAACTGGACGTGAGCAGTCAAGCAACGAAGGAATTTACGAACCGTATTGTTATCCCGCACTGAATTGAACGATCTGCCTAAAAAAGTATTATTTGGGTGTCCCACGAAGGAAGCCGATGCACGCACCTGATATCTGACTGAGAAAACGGGACGATGGAGACAGTGCCCAAAAAACGCCGTTTAGAGAACATAACGAAAGGAAGGGGAGGGGCGTCGGACTGGGCACTTACTGTGGAGATATAACAGGTTGAAATTCATATTTTACCAATCGGCCAGGCATGAAAAAAGGCTGCCGTAGGTGTTGAATCGCATCCACTTAAGACAGCGCCAGACATCCCTGCCTTCGTTCGAGGTAGAAACCGAGATCTGGGCATGTTAAACTCGATATTGTGAAGAAAAGCGTCAGGAGATCATTACTGTCAGCGTGGCAGGCCAAGGTTGTAATCGAGCTTTGACTTGTGGTTGCGAAGGAGCTGTCCCTAGTCGTTTATCTTGTACGGAGGGCCTGAGCGGACGTGTCTGAAGTAACGTCTTGATCATGAAACGGGGAACGCCACTGAACGATGAGTGATTCCGGGGATGTCGGCGCAGCAGCCTTGTTGATCCAGTATTGCGTTGAATGATTCTTAATCCTAATGCTCGTTCAGTCTTGCGCGCGCTTGATTGTATGAAACCTTGAGTGATATCCCGTTGTGTGGTATGTCGGTGCTTGTTGAATTCGTTGACGCTAGATGGAATCCATCAGAAGGGCTTGCTCGCTGTTAAGCACTGTATTGAGAGATCATTGCAAGGTGGGGGGATGATGGAAGAAGGGGCGAAGCAGGGTTAGATGGGTGGTCCTCGTTTTGAGCGGGCTTTGAACGCGCCACTCCGGGGCATGTGGTCTACGGCACCGTCGGCACGTCATGCTGTACAGCTCTTCGAAGGTCCCCCAAAGTTAATCTGCGATGTTAAAAAATAGATAAATGGAAAACAAAGCCTCGAGGCAACCGACACGGCGGAACGGGAGTGGAGAGAAGAAGAGACGGGAAGAAAAGAGCAAATTAGGAAGCCGACAAACAGGTACAATGTGCTCAATATACGAGGTCTTTAGTATACGATACGATACGAAGTATATCCCAAGGCACTCGTTGAAGGGTGGATGAATGGTGCGGCAAGGGCCGCTATATTCTAGTGGGTTTGTCAAAGTTCAATGGTAGAGCGAAGTACAAAATTGAAGGGCGAGGGAAGGTTAGCCAGATCGCACTTCTTTTGTGTGGGTATTGAGTGCGTGAAAGTAGTCGCCGTTCGTGCCCGCAATGGAGCGTCGCGGAGCGAGCCGAAGCTAGAAGACAATCGAGGTCACAAATGGAGCGAGGGCGGGAACGTGGTTGGGAAAGAAAGACCAAATTAAGGTGAATCAGATGGGCAAACATGTGCATCGTGATACGAGGCATCTGCTTAATATACGAGGTATAGCATATTACTACCTGTGGAGTGCGAAGATTAACCAGAAAACCCAACAGTAAGCACTGTGAGGTCTCCAAGCGTGCTACGCACCGCTTGTCGCCTCATGGCCCCTGCGAACCATCTGCACAAGTAACGGGACGAGCTCGGACGTACGCAACGGATCTTCCTAAACGGGATTCCACGTTACCGGAAACAGCTTCCGAGCGAGACCAATGTTCTCCCCACCATCCGCATCGTCTTCCCCGCCATTCGACCTCGCTCCTGTACCATCGTCACCTGGATACGACCGTTCCCCACGATCCGGGACTCTTCGACGCCTTCCTACAACACGACATCTCCAAGAACCTGGCACTCCCCATACCACACGGACTGTGTTCGTCGCTACTCGGTGTCCACCAACAGGATACGACCGGTTGGTGCGTGGTAGAGAATACCACGAATACCAGATATTGCGAATATTCGCGAGTATACATTCGTGAATAACAAATACTCATATTCGCGAATGGCTGTGGCTGTGCTATTCGCGCGAATGCGAATATCAGTTTTCAGGAAAGTTGATATTCGCAAATATTTGCAGCTGTAATACACAGCCAAAGTTTCAATCAAGCATGGTAAATTTGGGTCTGTTTAACACATCTCCTCTCTGGAACCAGAACATACTTCATTTACACCAACTAGATCTGTAATTCATATGCAAACCAACCACTTTAGAGACATCTTTACTTTGACAACTGCTTGACAGGTTGAACACAGCAAGTGTGATGGTCAATCAAATGGTTGAACATGCAAGACAAGGGCTTATATAAGTCTTTGACAATGTTTAAACTCACAAGATAGCATAAAAGTGCTCTCAGCAACTCATTGGTGGCTGTTAAACCCCCGAATTCTCAATGTATTTGCTGAGTATTCATATTCATGAATATTCGCGAATATGGCTGACTAAGCAACGAATATTTGCCATCAATATTCATACAAATGCGAATATCAGTTTTGAGGTTTTGGTGAATATTCATATTCGCGAATATATATTCGTGGTATTCTCTAGTGCATGGACAACCTTCCCTCGTTTCCATTCCCGGACGCTCTCCCACACTGGATGGACCTACCGCGTGCCTGACACCGACCCATCAGACGAGGCAGAGGATATCCTGACACAGCCCTTCCCCCACTTCACACAACGCATCGACTAGCCAAGGGGAGACCATCCGTCTCTCCCCCTTCCTGAGCACTCGAACAACCGCCGATGCAACTACCAGGCCGTGCCTGGAGCCCCAGACGTATTCTGAGGTCGTTTGGCCTCACTGCACCTCGCGCGCACCCAGGGACGATCGGTCTCCTCAGCAGAGGCGCCCGTTCTCCTGCTGTATATGCACCCCGAAACACCTCATGACGTCCCCTGCCCCCTGGAAACACCTGAGACCCGCATGGCACCTCTGGAAACGTGGGAAGTCGTCGAGGAGGTATAAAAGGGAGCGCATTAAGTAGGAGTAGTCAGTACCTTCCGGCCTGCAGAAGTAGCTTTCGGGGTGTTTCCCCCACTTTCTGTACCATTCCGAACTCAATCTAAAGGGGTACTCCCCAGCCTTCCCCGACCTCGTACCTCTTGTGCACCCTCCTCCTTGCCCACTGCCAGAGGCAGGCCACACATCCTACATTTGCTCGTTCCTCGGCGTCTCACCTCTCACACCTCCATCAGCAGGGTCCCTCCGCACCGGACCCGGTGTCACAATCCCAGGCTTCCTCGATTAGGATCACCGTTCTCGTGAGCTTTGCTCTGTAGAAAACAGGCCCAGAGAGAAGCCATCACACACAAATCACCGTCCATAGCCAACGAGACCGACCGTCTCGCCGTCGACCAAACGATGTCGGTGTCATCATCTGTACGACACACATCGCCTCTCCAGCACTGGTTCTAAGGGGAAGAGCGCACAAAGGAAAGCAGACAGGGCAACACATTTAGAGTTCCAGTACTCTCGTATGGGGAACCAGGTTTAGGCATTCACACCTTCTTTACCGTTTTCACTGAGAACAGGTCCGCTGCACACGTCCACACCTAGGAGACGAACGGTCTCCACGAACCACCGTTCACACACACACACACACACACCCACACCCATCGTTCATACAAGGCCGATTCGTGCACCGACCTTCCGCTCCATCATTTGACTGTACCTTCCCCTCTAGAGGATGAATGTAGTCGAATTCGAATCACATATCTTTCGATACCGACACCGCGGTCCTTATCACAGCGCAAGAGGCTCAAAGTTTCAGATGGTTCAGAGAATTCCGACAATGGTCCGGAGTGCCGCGCCAATGAGATCGCACGATCAAATTGGGTGCCTGTGCTCAAAACTTAGGCGTCGTTCGCAAGAAAGCATCGGAAACTCATACCTTTATATACTTGAGGTGTGTACAACATCAGTATATATGTAGCTACTAATTCTGCCACCCTCATCCAACTGCAGCTCAGATAAATTTAGCGCTGCAGACCCGAGCAGTCAATCTGCTGCATGTCGAGCGCAGCGCATGAGCACAAGGGTTGAGCGTGTGGTCCACAGGGAGTGAACGGTGTGGTAGAAACACATTAAGAAGTGTGTGCAGGGGAGCACGCAGAGTGGGGGGCAGGGGAGGATCCGGATTGAGGGGGTAGTATGTCGCTGTACAGGCGAGCGAGTGTATATGGTGAGAAGCGCGCGCAGGCAAGCATACGGAGCAGGGGGTGGGGGGCGGCGATGCGGATCGAGCGATTGGGACATGGCCGCACAGGCAAGCGAGTGTTCATGGTACTTTTGAGCACGTATGGAGTTCGGGGAGCGGGGCCGCACCAGTGCCACGGGCGTGGTACTGCGTACGGGAGGGCGCAAACAGATGTGCTGGCACGATAAAGGTGGATGATGCAGTGGGTGCGGGCGAGCAGGCAAGGTGTGCAGGCAAGTGAGGAAGTGAGCCGGATGCATGGGGGTGTGGGGGAGCAGGCGAGGTGAGATCACAATAAGTGCGAGCACTACGGGACAGCCGAGGGGGCGGTGCATGCGGGTGCACGGAGCAGGTGTGAGTGCAGTGCTAGATGGAGGAGCATGCAGAAGAGCTAGCGCCACGCCGTGTCAAGCAGGGCGGGGTGGAGCACGGAGTGCAGTGCAATTGAGCAGTAAGCATATCAAAGTGTACGTGGGGTACACACGCAAGGTGTATGGGCGAATGGGCGGGGCAGGCATGGAAATAAGGGGACATGGTGCAAGCGACATGGTCGACATAAGCGCTGGTGAGATAACATGGGTGGGGGTGTGCAAAGGGGAGCACTATGGCATCGTGCACATGCAAGGTGTATGGGCGAATGGGCAGGCAGGCACGGAAAGATGAGGGGACACAGTGCAAGCGACGTGGTCGATGTAAGCACTGGTGAGGTAACACGGGCAGGGGTGTGCAAAGGGGAGCACAATGCAGAAGAGAGTGTCTCTGTGCATGGGGTGGGCAAGCAAACGAGCCGAGGGGTGAGAGCGATGCTGGATGTGTGCGCAGCAGAGTGCGATGCAGGGTGCTGTGCACGCTGGTGAAGGCAATTGTATGAGTGTGGGGGTAGACAAACAGGCCCTGGATATGGGGAGGACGAGCACGCTGGGAGCGGGGCTGCCACATGTGCAGGCGGCAGGGTGTGCAAAAGCTGCTATAGCATCAAAAAAAAGGCCAGTGAGTTCAGAAAGCCAAAAAAATACCAATACTTACCATATAGAAATCCATACAGCAAAGGGAATCACTTATCGCAAGGTGAACAGCGCAAATCAGACCCAGCAGCGAGCGGGGGGAAAAAGGCGTGGGGAGCGAAAAATATGGCATCGGCGGCGGTCTGCATATATTCAGTCCTTCCAGAGCTATGTGTATGGTTTGCTGCACAGTTGGAAGGAGGCATGCCACTGAGGAGTGCGTGCAACGGTAGGAAGCAAGTGCAGGGCGCCAAAAGTGGTGGGCATGAAGAAGGTGGCAGAGGGCTAAGGAAAGCTTTTCGAGGTGCGGGTTAGAGACCAAAAGAGAGGTGGTCGGTGTTCTAGCCAATGCCGGTCATCGCCAGAGCTATAAGGGTAAGGGGTGGACAGGCAGGTGGTGGTGGCGGGAGGAAAGCCGAGGTCACACATGTGATGAGCGTGATGTGGGCAATGCCCAGCCACGGTGGCATCCTCAAAATGATGTTGTGATGCCTTTTGGTGGCACCCAGGAGCCACCGAAATGGCTGCCTGATGCCCCACATGACCCTGGGCAGGTGCCCAGAAACTTCGCGAAGCACCCCTGGGCCATGGCCCACTTTTTTCCGCAAAGGTCTAACTTAATGGGCTGAATACATCCCTGTGCGCGGATCTGGGGAACCGGAACGACATCGATAAGCTGTGAAACGGACCATGGGTGAAATAGCAAGGAATTTGCTGATTTCTACCTTAATCGCATAGCGCGCTGCTCCAAAAGGATTAGCATAAGCCCTATATGGCTAATCAGGGCTTGATCCTGCATGAAGACCTTAATCAAGTCCACCTGGGATGTATCAACTGGAAAGTTCATACTAGTTGACATCCATGATTAAGCATCACTGCTTAATCAAGGCATCGCGGGGCCCACAAACAACATGGGCAATATTAATCATCCTCTCTGATGATCTGGGGCACCACTGTAGGGTCTTGATTAGGCATTCGAGTACTTTGTTGTGCTTGATTTACAAACGGAGCCTTGTGCAATGGATCAGGTGACTCGGGTTTAACAGTAGCCAGTTACCCCGGCGGTGGTTGGACTTCACTTATCAACTATCTGATCATTGTTGCCATCCTGATTTGGTTACTTGGACCAGGCCAGGATGGTAACTCACATATCTCCACAACCACTTGGCAGTTTGGGCTGATTAAGGTGCTGGCTCAGAGCCAGTACCTGTGTCTACCTGAAACTGAAGGTCCTGAACGGGGGACAAGAGGATAGAAGATGGGACTGTCTACACGATCAAACAGGAAGCAGTCACACTGGACACACTCAAGCATTAAGGGGTCGACACACGAGGATCCTATATATTTACCCACACGTGATTAACCACCAACACCTTACTCATATACCAGCGAGTAGAATAATCATTGTATTGTAAGTGTAATTGTACAGTATATAAGGAGGAGGTTTGGCATGGATAGGCACTGAACTTTCTGTCCCTAAGAGCAGTAGCTTTTACCGGGTATTGCTTGATAAACGACAGAGATTTGGGACTTGTCACCTAGGACTGACTTCGTTAAGAAGTTTTGTTTCGTCTGCACAAGTAACTCAATATCAATTGTTGACTTGGGATCTTGGAATTGGGAATGGTTAAGAAGCTAGAGAGAGCTTATTAGGATTGAGAACACGGCACCGCACTACAGTAGCCTTGGAAGGCTTATTATCTGGGATTTGGAGAACACAGCACCTTGTTAGGATTGGGATTGTTGGCTCAAGCTTCTAAAGCTTTAAACTCGATTTGTTGGCTTAGGCACTCGTTTGATGTTGCTCAAAGAGGTCTAATACTCTAAATTAACCTTTGAACTTTGGACTAGACCTCTTAAAACAGGCTTGTTCCTCGCAACCTCTGTTGGATTATCTGTGCTCCTTGAACCTTCTTAAAGTGTTCAAAAGACCCGTACTCGGCGGCACAGTCTAAACCATTCAAGGGGAAAGTAGTTAGGATTTGGTTAGTAGTTGTGTTTTTGCCTTAAACAAGCAACTCGCATTCTGCTTGTTGGGTCTTGATTAAACGCGTGCTGCTGTTGTAGACACCGAGCAAGCATTTCAACGTGGGGGAGAATTATTGCTTGGTTGCAGATACTCCGCCTGGATCTTTTTTCTCCACCAGTACCACACAGAGTCGAAGGAGGACATACCCTGCACAGGGTATGGCTCCTCCAACAAATCTTCATGTGGACCACAGGGAATTGTGAACCAGTGGGGCAGAAACAGAGTAGCCTGGAGAGGAAAACTATGTTGAGAAAAAGAAGGAGTTTTAAAAAGGATAAAACTTACAGAGGTGGGTCCTCAGGGAGAAAATCAATTGTCCAGGCAGCGTTGCGCCGTTCAGCGGGCAGATACCCGATGAGGTCTCAGACAGTGTTGAAGAACCCATGTGTGAGATGGGGGCAGAGTCGCCCCGCACGAAACTTGTCCCCAATTGTTTGCTATAAAGAAGTTTGTAAGCCGAAACAGCAACCGCGGTTGCGGGTGTGACTCACGAAGGTCGCATTCTCCGGAGCGACTGTGTCGTCAAGGAGGAGGACAACTCGGTCAATGTGCCCGGCATCATGAATTCGGCCCTTGGCAAGGAAGGCTGCAAGAGCGTGGAGCGAGGGCCAGGCAATACATTGCAAAGTCAAATGGTCGGATAGGAGGAGCAGATCGCAGAGAGGTTGTGTCGGAAAAATCCCGGGCGTAGTACAACGGAATATATTGTGTTGTATTCCGTGACAAGGCGATATGCCAAAGTGTGGCTTATAACATTTGTCAGAAGATAATATATGCAGTCGTAAGCACCGCCTGGATTGTGAGACCTTACATGCCAATGCAAGGGCTTACACAGTTAGAAGCCCATTTAACGCAGCAAGCCGTGTCAGTCTGCTTGCTAATACAAATTCAATATGGCAAGCACGCATAAAAATCAAACAGATCATATTAGAATACGTGATACAATGGTTATATACATTACACCGGGCGTTCAACGACGACATTGGCCCTCGCCGTGGTGCTGCAAATGCCGCGGGGAACAAGAATGGCCGCCGTGCGAGGCCAACCGCGCCGCTTGGTCCACGAATAAGTGAGGCGTAAATCTAATTCGGGTGAGTATAAAAGTTTACCGTCAACAAAGACATACCTTGAGCAACAGGTCGTTGCGGAATAGATGGGAGACGTGCGTGTTGCCATTCCACTCACTGTAGAGTATGGGAGCATCGAGCCTGGAATAGAATGGCTCACGCATCTCTGTCCCAGGCTGGTAGCCAATGAGTTCTGAGAATGAATTGAAGTGACTGGAAGATGACATGAATGGCTTGATGTCATCGACGATCTTCGCCAGGCTGGCATCCCGCAGGCGATTGCTGGTGGTAGACCGCTGGCCACTCATGCCATCGGCGAACTAAGAGGCGAGTCAGACATGAAAACGAGCAGGAAAGCCACGCACCGCGCTGAAACAAGAGTGTTCAACCGAAACGGCTTGGCGTCGTTCGGCAGGTAGCGCAAGACCTGACGTAGCTGCCCCTGAGTCTTGTTCTTGTCAGTGGAGAACTCGGTGCCCTCATCGAAGTCCTCGTCCTCTTCAACCTCGAACACGGTGTCGTCAACCAAGAACAAGGCTTCTTGGATGGTGAACAGGCGGCCTTTCTCCCGCGTGCGATCCTCGAGGGTATTGGGGTTCTCGATGGACTTGTCGGCATCAGTGGCACGGTTGTGTCATTTGCACTGTTTGCATGGACACTGGGAACTGACGGCCTGATTCTCGAAGTCGGTGAGGCGTCGTTTCATCGCAGAGATATCATCCCGTAGGTTGTTGGCACGGAACTGGAGGTTGAGGCGTATCTGGTAACACGAGTTAAACAGATACAAGTTGTAGACTTGTAAAAACACGCACCTTGCGCAGGGGCCGGCCCGGGACTGCTTGCTAGGTGTTATCTGCTGGGTGAGGTCCAGCAAATCGTCGGTGACCCGACAGGGTGACTGCGGTGGTGGGGTAGTGTTGGGGGGAGACATGAGGGCAGTGGGCGACGCATCCGAGTCCAGGTTTATATGACTCCAGTGGAGTTTGTGGAGTGGTGTGGAGCGGTGATCATTACGCACAGCATTGCCCAGCTTTGATCAAATATTGATGGACAAGCTGTCCTGCTCTCTTCTTCTTCGTCCTAGAACTCCGGGCCATGCCTCCCAGACGCGGATATGGACACAAAGATGTTTTTTACATGTAAATAGAATCGATTGAATATATTGTTATCTGCCGCTCACAACAACACTCCCGAGAGACCGCGGTTGCAACAAGATATATGGCCTTGTATGCCCAAAATCCCCTTATGCACCTTACAACAGCTCGTAATGACTCGTAATCCGCCCCGCGAATGGCTTGTGAGCCATCACAATACCTCATTAGCCCATAATCCGGCTCATGCCGTTGCAACCCAAACGGTGTTTTTCCGACATGATCCTCAGGGAACTCCTGAGTACACGGGAACAACCATCCGAACACGAGAGGAGGATACTGAAAAAGAGTCTGGATACAGATAAAAAGAGGTGGTGGACTACGCACCGTGTCCCAGTGCATGGAATGGGCAGATTCGCCTTCTGGAAGAAAGGCGAGCCAATCCTCTCGAGCGCAGGTGGGTATCAATGCCCTCACCGCGAGAACTAGCCGGATGAGGGCCGCGAGGAGGATCATGAATGTCCTCGTCTGAGGAACGTGCGGGTAGGCACGGCGGACGGTTTCCTGTGCAATCGCGATTAGTCGAGAATGCCGTGTTGAGCAAGTTCCGAGGGGCAAGCGAGTAAACAGAAAAATGCACCCTGGAACGTTTTTCTCCCGATCGCACAAGGTTACGAGTGCAACAGACCAGTGTTACGAGCGGGAAATGAGGAATTGTTGAGCATGGTGGCGACCCTGGTATCGAGTCTACATCCAACCTCAATAGCCCCGTTCCCCGCTCCAGCACCAGCCCAAAACGGCAATCTCGATGGAATTCCTATCGATCTACATGCCGTGTCGTGCTGCCCAATGCTAGCTAGACTAGAGTACTTTCGTTCGTTCGAGGTACGTAGCTTTAAGTAATCTGTATCGTATCGCATCGTATGATAAAAAAAGAGGTGCTGCTAGGGTACTTATGGAGAGTGGTAGTAATAGAATAGGAATGTAGACTAGAGTGGTGAGTGGTGGCCGAGCTGGATGGGAATGGGTGCTCGTAGCCGGGGTGGGATGGGTGGGTGGAAGGGTAGTGGTACAGGTAGGGAGGTAGAAATACAATATACAGTGGTGCCATGGCGCGCCGGGATACAACAAGATTTTTCGTCTATTTTGGATTGGCCATGCGATCGGCGGTGGTCCGAGGGGAGTCGAATGCAAGAGGTCGGGAGCGAGGGGAGTAGGACGGGCGGGGAGAGACGAGGATGTCATTGCCGCCGCCGCCGAGTCGGATGCACGCAACAGTGGTTGGGGGAGCAGGGGACACGAAGAGCGACGAACGGACTACGCAGGCAAATGCACCCGCGTATGCTGCGCCAAATTGTCCCTCCGGCTGAACGCCTTCCCGCACCCGTCGTGGGGGCACCGGTACGCTGCAAAGGCGGTCGTCAGCGTTGGATCCACGACAGCCGAAAGCCCACTCACGCTTATCGTGCGTATGTATGCTCCGTACATGCCGCTTCAAATGCTCCCCGCGCACAAAACACTTCCCGCACCCCTCCACCGCGCACACGAACGAGCGCTCCGCGCCCCCGCTCCCTACACTGCCCGCGCTGCCCGTGCGCCCCAATCCGCCCCCGGAGGAGGAAGAGGAAGAGGCGCCGGCGCTGGACGAAGGCACAGGCGTCGGCGAAAACGCATTCGCAGCGGGGAGGGCCACAGCAGGCACATGCCGCCCGCGGCTCTTCTTGATGAGGTTCGGCACGGGCACGGGAAGCGGGATGGCGCTGTTCTTGCGCGCGCGGAGGGCGTCGTCGTAGTAGGGAGGAACGCCGCTCCCGGGCATCCCGTTGGCGTTGGTGTAGTGGAGGGGGGGGTACGGCGCCATGGAGGCGTAGCTGGGGCCGGGGGTGCTGCTGCTGCTATAACCGGCGTAGCTCGGGGTGTACGAGGAGGAGGAGGCGGAGGCGGCGGGGTACCCAAAGGGCGCCTGCCCCTGCGGAGACTCGTACGCCGCGCGCGCGACGGGGAGCCCTCCCTCGACGTCCCCGAAGTACCTTCCCGCCGCCTCCCCCTCGCTCTTCACAAGCGTCATCTCGCCCTCGTCCTCGGCCTTCAACGTGTCCTGCGGGGCCTGCTGCGCCTCTGAAGCCGCCACCGCCGGCGCAGGAGCCGGACCCGCCACCGCCGACGACACCTTCGCGAGCTCAGTAACGACCCGCAACGCCTCCGCCGCGCTCCCCGTGTGCTTCCTCCTCTTCGCCCTCTCCCCCTTCGCTTTCCTCCTCTCCCCTCTCGCTTTCGCTTTCTCCCCGCTCCCGCTCGATTTCCGCTTCGGCTGCGCCTTCCCCTTCCCGCTTGCCCGCTTCTGCTTGTGCTGCGCCGACACGCTCACCTCCCCGCCGGCCGCCTCGTCGCCCTCCCTCTTGACAGGTCGCCCGCGCGCCGGCCGCGACCGCGCGAAGCCTGCGGAGGCGCGCCGCCCGGGGACGAACTCCCCGCTGTCGTCCGCGTCAAAGTCAAAGTCCGACTCGTCCTCGTCCTCGCTCTCGCCCTCCTCGCTCCCGCTCCCACTCCCACTCCCGTCGTCATCCTCGCCCCCGCTCTCCCCGGCGGGCCCCGCCTCCACGCGCACGCGCTTCGCCCCCGCCGCTGCGCCCGCGTGCGGGGAGGCGGAGCGCTTGCGGGAGAACGAGGACGCCGCGGCGGGCCCCTGGAGGTCCGCGAGGTTCACGTAGCGCATCGCGCCCCCGTCCCCGTCCTCTGCGTCCGTGCCGAAATCGGAGGCGGGGTACGCGAGCTCGAGGTCGTCTGGGAAGGGCGAGCTCTCGTGGGGGGAAGGCGCGTGCACTGCGTACTGGCTCTGGCTGAGGACGGAGCCGGGGCGGGACAGCGCTGCGGCGGAGGCGGGGTGCGTGTGGGGAGAGTGCGAGGCGAGCTGGGCGGGGTGGACGGGTGGCGGGTGGGCGTGCGGGTGCAGCTCCGCGTACACGCGCGCCGGGCTGACGGTGCCGTGCAGGGCGGCGGGGTGCAGGTGCGGCGAGGCGAGATGGGCGGACCCGGGGCGCATGTGCGGCGAGATGGGCACGCGTGGGCCGGTGTTGACGTTCACGCGCGGCAGCGGGCTCAGCATCGGGAGGGAGAGCGGGGCGTTCCCGGCCCCGCTTGCGCTCGGGCTGTGTGAATCAGGGGAGAGCGAGTGCGAATAGTCGGAGCCGGGGCGAGACTCGGGGACGGCGGGGAGGGGTGTGGGGAAGTACGTCGGCATCGGGGTGTAGGGCTTGATACTCGGCTCTTTGGGGGAAGAAGCGGATGCAGACGCAGCAGGAGCCGACTCGGAATTCGGGGAAGCGGAGGAGGACTGAGAGCCGCTAGCGGGGTCGACAGGGATGGGGACAGTGTTCGTGCTGGGCGTGACGGTGGTGTTCGCGCCGTGGATGTCGCCCCACGAGAGCGACATGGCCATCAGCCCCCCGCTGCCGCTGCTGTTGAACATCCCCCCGCCGAGCGAGTTGAAGCCGCCCAGGTGCGAGTCGGAGTCACGGTGCAGGAGCGTCTCTTCCCGGCTCAGGCTCGCGTCCCCCTGCGCCTGCGGGGGATTGGAAGTAGCGAGGTAGCGCGCGAGGTCCTGCTCGGACTTGGACTGCGGTTGCTGTGCTTGGTCCCCCGAAGACGACGCAGACATGGACGAGGCAGACGAGATGTCGAGGAGCGTGGCGGCGAGGATGTTGTCCCCGCTGCTGCTGGGGGCAAGACTCGACAGCGGGAGCGCGGCCGCGCTCTGGAGGGCGCGGGGACGCAGAGCAAACCTCGGGTGGGTGCTAGAAGATGTGCTTGGGTGGTAATTCATGGGGTCGTCGTCCATGGTGTGCGAGTTTCTGAGAGAGGAAAGCTGGTGCAGGAGCGGGCTTTGCATGACAATAGCTAGTAGCTACTAGGCTGTGGGCGGGTGACTGGGCGGGCGAGCGGTAATATTGTCAGACTCGTTCGCGCCTAGCCCACCGTTACGAAGCCTTGAGAGCCCTTGTTGGCTTCTGCGCGTCGGCCGCACGAAAAAAACCAAGAAAACGCGATGAGGGAGAATGAAAGGCCACTTGCTTGCACGTGCTTACCGGCGCCATTTGAAGTCGGAGTTGGCCTCTCTGATCGTTGCAATTCTTTTATTTTCCACTCAGGCGGTGCCGAGGTTTATTGTCCTTTTCTTTCGGAAAGCGCTGAGAACAGGACCCATTTTTTTTGGGAAAAAAGTGAAACCTAGGATTTAGTTATGGTCGGGTTTCTTTTCCTGGTTCAATTTTGGCGAACCTTTCGTCCTACAGTCAGTAAGAAAGACCCTCGTGATTATACTGCGGCTCGAGAATTTGAATTGTGAGTTGAAATTCATCTGAATGGTACCGATCAATAATGAACGATCAGGGCAAACGGGCCAATGGTTGGATTGATTTCATGCACAGCGCTGGTTCGGAGGCAAAAATTCGGAAAAAGGTTGTGTGGTTTCGTCCAACGACCAGTCCCGTGAGTAATCCTCAATCCGACCTCGGAAGTCGAAGAGTGGGTGGTGAGGAAGAGAATAGTAAGGGCGAGGAGGGAAGATGTGCCACAGGAAGTCGGTGAAGGAGGGCCGCAGTGCCCGAGTGGGTGGGAAGCGCGACATCGCGAGCCAGCGATGTAGCAGCAGATCCTAATGACGAGTGGGTTCCAGACCAATAATCCTGCAGATGATGGGTGCAACACCAAAGAGTGGCAGCGGGGACGTCGCTCATGGAAGAAATGGTGTGGGGCATGAGGGTTCTCGACACCATAACCCAGCGTGATACAGGTCCCATCTGTGTTGTGGTGATTCCAGTCCAACAGGAAATGAGGGGAGGTTGCGGGATCAAGGAAGAAACGGAACCCCAGGTTCCAGGCGAGGGCGAAGTCACACAAGGTTGAGGACATGGTGGTAGGAAGGAAAAAGAGTGGTGCTGCTGAGAGCGGGACTGGAGCTGCAGCAGGGGACTCAGGGTTCTGATTAAGTTCAGAACCCAGAGCCGATGTTTCAAGGATAAAAGCTTATTGCACTTTGAGAAGGAAGCACTAAGCAAGATCCAGTTCTGGAACTAGATCCTGCAGCAATAGCATGACACCAACCATCAAAGCAACTGTGCCAAAAAAACCAAGAAGACAGATAGGGGTCAAGAGCGGGTTGTACAACCCGATGGACCAGCGGAAGAACACGGTTGGACCACAGAGGAGCAGAAAGTCCACAACATGGAGAGTTGAGCACCGAAGACAGCAGGGATACCCAGTGCAACAATAATCAACAGGCAGTGACAATAAGCCCTGTGGCCATGGCATGGAGTTTGCGATCTGGACAATGGGACCACCATGAAGGGAGAAGGCCAGAGAATTTGGAAAGTGAGTTCCTGAACGAAGAAGACAAGAGGATGCCTTTGCAGGTGATAATTGATGGGCAGTGACAATAAGCCCCACAACACAGGAAATTTTTGAAGGATAAAACTCGCCTTGAGAAGGGGACTTTGAGGTATGAGAAGATGATGAGAGGCTACAGGTTGCTGGGGACAACGACCTTGAAGAGGGGGGGTGATGTCATGAATCACCCAGGTTCCACATCTTTCACATGACACATCTGTATGCTACAGACACATCTAGCATCACGGTGAAACACCATAACAAGAGCTCGCATGTCATGAACCATCTTTTCATTTTACTTCCAGAACCTGAACAACCCGAACAACCTGATCATTGATCAGATCAACTATCTGATCAATCAAACCAGGATACCGTTTTCGGATCCCAAATGGTTTCAATCGGTTTCCCAACCTTCGGGTTCCCAATCGCCTCCTCTACATTCATATACCCCTTCATTTACTTTGCATTAATTGTCATGAATCATCTTTTCATTTCACTTCCAGAACCTGAACAACCAGAACAACCCGATCATTGATCAGATCAGCTATCTGATCAATCGAACCAAGATACTGTTTTAGGATCCCTAACGGTTTCAATTGGTTCCCGAACTCCGGGTTCCCAATCACCCCTCTACATTCATATACCCCTTCATTTACTTCACATTAATCTTGTCCGTTGCCGTTGGACACTGTACCTTAATTTACAACCCCTAGGGACTTTAGTATATGAGCTGTAGTTAATTCCCTGTACTTTACTCTATTCTAGTCTAAACTCCAGGCTTATTCATTTGGAACTCTTCATGCTTCAGTCGCCTTCGTCACCTCAGAACCCGGAATCTGCTCTGTGCCGACAAAAGAATAGTGTCTCTACATAGCGTACCTGACTGGACGTAACATGATGAGCAATGACTATGTGCTCCCCTCGATGGAGAGCTTTGGCGCCCTAACTGGCGACGAGAGGGACAGCATCTTGCTGCAGGCCCTACAACATGCAGGAGGGCAATTCGGAGTGATGCAGGAGGAACTGGGGAACTTGCGCAGAGAGAATTGTCTGCTCTGCGAGGACAACACCCATTCGCAACAACTCTTGTGCAATGCCCTTGTAGCCTTGGGAAGAGCCTCTACGGGAGGGCCCAGGGAGACTAAACAGGTGAAGACAGCCCGTGTCACCGCCCCTACCCCATTCAAAGGAGACTCCAAATTGGTGGACTCCTATCTGGTGGAGTGCTGGTTGCACTTCCTGGAAAACCCGATGTACGAGAGAGACAGCGCAAAGATCGCCTTTGTCCTGTCCTACATGAAGGAAGGATCGGCAGCGGCATGGGCCAACAATGTTGTGCAGGCCATGTGCGACCCAAGGGACCCCAATACCCCGCTGTATCGGAGTTACGAGGTCATTGAGAAGAACCTCATTGATGCCTTTAAAGGAGGGGCACAGGTGGAAATTGCGCAGGCTAAAATCGAGAAGCTGCACTGATTGATGTGCTCAGAACCTATATAAGAAACACACAAATAACCCCACTTGACTCGAGAGCGGCACAGAAACAGTCCAGAGACTGTTCCAACAACCAACAAACAAATCAAACGGCAATATATGCACGTTTCCAAAGATCCCGACGAGTTACAGCCCCTAGTACAGGGCCTTGTAAAGGTTGTAGGGAGAGGTTTCGTATCTCAAAGAGATAATAGAGCAAACTGCGTAGAACATGTTTCTAGACACAGTGGAAACATTGTTTCCAAACAAGGTAGATTTATAGCTTCGCAGCGTGTGTGTGTGTGTGTCCAAGCGACAGAGAAACAAGTTTAAAGTAGTCCCATAGACTCAAGTAAGGCCCCTAGTTTATAGGCCAAGAACGTTCACAGAGCTTTCCCTAAAGAGGTACTTTCTGAGCAACGCCAGCAGTCATGTTTCCAAAGTTTTCCCCTGACAGTACTTTCTGAAACCCGCTCCACAAACAACAATAACGTTTCTTTCAACAGAGTCCCAGATCCAACAGATTCTCAGAGTTCAGACAGCTTCCAGGCAAAGCCCAAGTGTGTTTCCAGAATAATATATGATTCAGAAACAATTAAGATTTCGACTAATGGTGCTACTCTATAAGAGTGCGTTCGTCGAGGATCCCAGATCAACCCAATGCGCAAGCGTATAGCCTACTGGTTCGGGGGAAGATGCTGTGTCCATCGTAGAAACACCCTCGGATACTTATACAACCGCCAAGACACTGTTACAAAGCCCAAAACACAATCCCAATGAGTCAAAAGTCCATTTATCCGTCTCTTTAACCGTGTTTCCGTCGGTTGTTCTTCCGAGCGTCGCCTCCCATTGGTTCCCAACTGTGAGCACACCGTGTTCCCTTGCCAATTACGAGGCAGGAACCCGTCAGCAGCACCCCTGTATTATTCAGAGGGTGTGTCAATCACCAATAGATCGGCACTGCATCTCGTTCGACCTGTTTCTGCTTCAACTCAAGTTTCCCCTTGGTTCCAAGTACGGAACTTGATAGTACTCCTTTGTAGGTCTCGGTAGATACCTGTTTCTCTAGGGTTTCCCAGAAAGGGTTCTTGAGAAAGAACCTTAGAATGCCTTTAGAGTTGTGATCCGGATCCACAGAATAGCCAACCACCTGTTTCGGTGTATCCGCATCCGATGGAAACCGGCAACTCTGGCAACCGAAACACTCGTGACCGAACACATCTCCCCTAGCGTCCCAACACAACACAACACATTGCCAACTCCCGTTCCTTTGACCCGTTTCCGTTGTTTAAGTGAATGTTGGAAACAAGTCAAAAGAAGTCCCTTGACTTATTATCTGGCTGCACGTTTCCCTTACAGTTTTCAGGGTGAGACTAGCCAATGGACGTTCTAATTCCTTAGAACGTCCACCCATTTCTCTGTGGTTCGCCCAACAGCTACCAGGAACCAGTACTGTTGCATAGAAACAACAGTTTCAGCAATGAGCACGATCAGAAACATGCAAAATTACGTGTATCTAACCATGGCCCAATTACTGGCTTATCAGCGCCAGGGCGTGGGAATGGCCACGGAGTACTTCACACTCCTGGACACATACAACAACACTGCGGGTTATGACGAAACCACGCTTATCCGACTCCTCAAGCAAGGGATCCTGAAGCCGGTTCTGCAGTTCGTCTACAGGCAAACCGCACTACCGATCACCTATGCCAACTGGAAAGTGGTGGTCATCAAGCATGACGGGTTGCATCGTGCCTTCCACATTATGGATGGCGCTCTTTGCGATCACCCCATCACGGTGCCCAAGGTGCAACAAAACCAGAACCCAGGGAACTTTTTCCGCAGAAATGAGCAATGCGCTCCAGTGAATCCCCCGGTTGCCATCGTCCCTCCCCCGGTTGTTACTGGCGGGGCCCCTAACACAGAGCCCGCACCCATGGACATAGACCGAGCGATCAGCAAGAAGCCGGTTCCCCGATGCTATCAGTGTGGAGAGGTCAGGTACATGGCCCGTAACTGCACTACTCGAGGACCTACCAATCCCCAATTCTGAGCCTTGATCTCGGAAATGATGGAGGAATGCCTCGGGAAAGAGGATTTTCCCGAAGAATCTGAGTGAAGACTGTGCCCTCAGATTCTCGTATACCCCCCTCACCTGTAACGACTTCGAACAATTCATTCTCTGTTTTGACTATCGAAGAACCCGGTGTGGAGGAAGACACAGTGGAAATGGAAGGAGAGGGAGCAAGGACTCCCTCTAAGATTGAAAAGAGTGAGGGAGTCGTTTCTCCCTCTGACTCTAAGCAAAGGGGCAAGAAACCCTGGAAGCCCGAGCAGGAGAAAGCGGAATGGCGCAGACTCCCCCTCGGAAGCACGCATCAGGTCGCAACCTGAGTGCGGGCCCAAGAATGGAAGGCATGGGAGATCATCACCAAATGGACTCACCCGGCCAGGAGACAGGAAGTGGACGACGAAATGGTGGAAGAAATCCAGACGGCTTACTTCCCTGATGCTCTGGGCATACTGGATAACTTGAAAGAGCCACCACAGTATATCCGAGCCACTGGGAACTCCATGATGGTTCCAATGACTCTCGAAGGGCTGAATAACCTTAAAGGTTATACAGTGGTCGGGTTACTGGACAGTGGGGCTACCAATGGATTCATGAGCCAGTGGTTCGTCGACGAACACGGAATCGAGGTGGAACCCCTAGCTGTAGCAGT
Organism: Mycena olivaceomarginata; assembly: GCA_029378375.1. Lineage (NCBI taxonomy): Eukaryota > Fungi > Basidiomycota > Agaricomycetes > Agaricales > Mycenaceae > Mycena > Mycena olivaceomarginata. The sequence continues at coordinate 40,712 of JARKIC010001994.1, read as the reverse complement.
TCTGGTTTACAATGTGGATGGGCCCCTCAACAAAGGAGGACGCATCACCCACATCACGTGCATGCGCCTCCAAATACAGGACCATGCCAAAATATTCTCGTTTGCGGTAACGGATACCAGGAAGAGCGATGTCATCATCGGGTTCAACTGGTTGAAACAACACAACCGGAGATCGACTGGCAGAAACAGACCATTCGTTTCTCCAGGTGTCCTGCCACTTGCAAAAGAGCTCGCTTATGAGAAGAATGGGAGGAAGAGGACAATGCTGACATGGAAGAAGGAGACCGCATCTTCGTCACGAAGATATATCCCGAGGACGTACTGGATGCACGAGATGCCGAACACCTCCGCGCTATGGGTAGTGTGTGGCTACTAAACTGGCAGCCACGGCTCACAAAGCCAAGGGGGCTAAGACGCTGGAGGAAAGCATTCCTGCTCATTACCTGGAGGAATTTTGAGGGGTCTTTGAGAAAAAGGATTTTGACAAGCTGCCTGAGCGACAGAAATGGGACCATGTGATAGAGTTGAAACCCAGCGCAGAACCTGTGAAGGGGCGAAGTATCCCCTTGTCGGTTCCAGAACAGGCAGAATTGGACACATTCATCAAGGAACATGTGGAAAGCGGATGTATTTGCCCCTCACCCGAATCTAAGCTATTTCTAGTCGTATATCAAGTGCACCGTTTCAGCACATATTGCGTTCTGATCAGATGATCACTGGAAGGGGCTGGGAACATTGCATCTTGATAGTTCCACGCCGTTCCAGGCATTCCGGATATGGGATGGTCACTAAGCGAAGGTCTGATCACTTGGACCTATACTTGTCGGCTCGTGGAACTTTTTTTTTTTTTTTGGGTAGTACGATGAAACAGTGCACTTCTTATATGACTAGGAATAGCTAATTGATAGGTATTGCAAATAAACACCCAAAACAAGCAACCACAACCAATCTACCTCCAAAGATCTAAGTGCTTCTCTTTGTGAGTTCGGGTCTGGGCCGTAGTATGTGACCAGCAGGTTGAACAAGCACAAGTTTGATTTATAGGTTTCTAACAACACACTCTACAATGTACTAGCAATATGCAACCACCAACAACAAACACCGCTAGGAACCTAGGGATGGTCTGGGGGTGTGTTTATATGGGGTGGATACAAGATGGCTGGACCGCTAGGTCGAGAACACCAGGGCAGAGGTTTGTAGGTTTGTGAAAATCCTCGCCTTAGGCAACTGTGAGAGATGCCGGACCGGGAGGTTGTGGGAGATGATGTACTCCGAGTCAATGAAGTCTCTGGTCGCTCCGCAGTCAGCCAGAGCCTTCACTGACATTTGCACAGCGGTCTCAACAGACTGTAAGTCCAACAGGATGTGCAGGGAGTTTGGCCTTCGACCGAGTCAATGATGTACTGCTGGGGAAGTCACTGTTCCCATTTTGGGCGATGAATGTGCCGGAGTGAGCCTGTCCTCATTCCCGGCTCAGGGACAGGGGCCTCTGTTACTGTCCTTGTTCCCGGCTCGGGGACAGTGTGGGTTTCCGTCTCCAGGATGGAAGGAAGAGTCTTGGTCACTCGGACAGAGACTGGGACAGGAGGTGCACCTCTCACTACTACCTTGGACTCAAATGTATTGGCATTATCTGCATACAGGAGGGTGTAGCGATTAGGGGACACGACTGAGGGCACACTGCTCACTCGGCCGGGAAAGGAAAACCTGCTGGGTCCGCGTCCTCGTCGGCCGACTCGGCCAGAAGCAAGGTGGTGGTGGCAAGATGAGCAAGCAGCTCATTGAGGAGGTTGTCCCTGAGTTGATGAACGACCTCGTTGAGAATATCCGTGTGCCGGATGTCAGACATAACAGGGCATTCCCGGGTGAGGTGAGGTGTCCGACCGCACCGCACCGGAAGCAGGTGCATGGGAACACGTGCATCCGGGTCCAGTCGACGTCCATCGGAACGACCGCTGGGAGCGAGGGCACTGGGAGCAGGGCAAATGAGACCGGAGTGCGTGTGGGAGCCAGAGCTGGGAATATGCCCACTGCACGCAGCCGAGGTAAAGCGGCTGGAAGCCGGGCCGGAGGGTTTCCGGTCTGGGCTCAGCCGAATGCTTCGTACTGTCAGAAGGCACATACACACTACCCGTCATAGTCTGTGAGGTCGGGGGCAGTTCCGGACATCGTAATTGCGATGTTGATCCGCGGTCGAGGCTGGAGCGATACTTGGTGACCCAGACAAGAGCATCCGAGTAATCAGCTGTTACGGCCAGTTCCCCGAAGTCGTCCGTGTACCGGTATATGTCACGGGAGCCCTGGAAGTACAAGTGGGACTCAAGCTTGGTGAGGGCCTGGTCCTGTTCATTCTCCTCTACGAACCGGAGGCGGAACTCGGCCTCAAATTGGGCCCAGGTGGGGAATGAGAACAGTATGGCCAACGAGCACCGTTCTGCCCATTGGGCAGCCGCATCCTTCGACATGAAGGACATGGTGAACCGGACAAGTTTTTCCTACGAGACAAACACGTCCACTATGAAAGCTTCCGGAACCAGCCGGGGTAGTAGGTGAGGACGGAGTAAAGGAACATCTGTCCTTGTGTCCAGTCGCTGTTGGAAACGGCCCGGAGGGTTCAGCTGAAGGACCGTTTTTGGAGCTGGGTGGGGGGCGAGAAATCTGGACCCAGTGCCGGAGCCGGAGCGGCAGGGGCGGGGGCAGGCGGCGGATTTTGGGTGCTCAGCAGTAGCTGGTGGAGTGTGTTCTGGAGGGAGCCTTAGACAGCAGCGAGCCAGGCCATGGCTCCGGAATCCGGATCCGGAGCATGAACACTCGGGATCTTAGGTTGTGCGGAGTCAGGGGCAAGCGGCTGGTCTATCGGAACGGAGGAGGGGTCGAGATTTGAAGTGGGGGAGGATGGAGCACTGGAGTAGTGGTCTGAATCCATACCTGCACCAAACTTCTCAATCTTGACCAGTTGATCTCTTAGATCCTTTCTTCTGCTATAAGGGCAACCTTAAGCTCAGCGCGGGGCGCGGAAACTAGCGGGGTAATCCAAAGGATAAATATGGGTACTAGAATACAGGAGCGGAAATACTATGCATCTAGCGGGGGAATCCGAAGAGAAGAAAGGATGGGGATTCCCACGCTAGGCGAAACCTTATATACTAATTAGTAACTACCCAGTAGCACATGTCCGTAGGTATCTACAATGATCTCGAGCCTGATTGCACAGTACGTGCCAGCGAGAGCGGGCGGATGTTCCAAGCAGTTGGGCAAACAAATAGACGGGTGCAGGAGTATCCAGAGCCTCGGCCGGGAAAGTGTCTGGACCGGATCCAGATGAACTGGGTTCGGCCGAAAGAGTGTCCAGAGCGGGGGTTCCCCTGACATGTTCACTACAAGATATCACCAGGAATTGGCCTGAGCGATAATTGAGTAATGGAAATAAGATGTTTAAAAGCTTCAGAGCTTATGAGACAAGCAAATGTTGTGTGGTGGTAGTGGTGGCATCCAAAGATGGCCAGGAGACCTCGAAGAGGTCGACAATAAACAGTTCCTAGACAATTGTCAGGGGAACCCCTGCTCTGGCTGGTTTTCCAGCCGCTTCTCCAGCCGGTGTGGAAGGGTCGCTCGGCTCCCTCGTCGCCTCTCCCCATCACACAGTTTATGCCCGTCATGCAGAAATATCCAACCAGTCGCTAATATTTTATCTCACTCCTTCGTTGTGTCTTTTCAACACTTTACTCTCATACTCATTATTTTCCTCCCTTTATGCTCCTAGATTCATTACACAGCTGCACGAGTGTCTTTGGCCTCATTCCACTGTTAAGCCGATACAATTCCGACTTCAAGATCAATTACTCGACCATGCAGGAATCATCTGTTATTGAGCTATCGGACTTCTCTCCCTATTATTCACTTATATCCCTCTTGCATCACAGACTGTTTATTTATCCTCACTACGTACTGCCAACGTGATCTGCCAGACCCGAGTCGTTGGCCTTCTCGGACTACGCCGGGGATCGAGCCGACAGTGGCATGGGCACCCACTTGTCAATGCTGTGGGGGCAGCATGCTCTCCCTATACCGTCTTTGCGTAGCTCCTGGTTGGTTCGACTGACAGAGGTTTCGCTCTAGCTGAGGCTTTCCTCATGGACACTTTATTTAATTGTTACGATCAGACACTTTATTCCTATCTGTTTGTACAGTTAGGGGGTCTCTCCTTCCTTCCTACCACCACAATGCACCCTCTCTTTTGATCATCTTCGCGCCTCTGAATGTTCTCTTTAAGCTGAGCACTCCAATTGATTCCCTCCACATTCTACACTACGCCTAGTCAGATTCATATCCCCGGATCATTGCACATTTGCTCCACCTCTACCCCATCTCTGCCAGCACGACCTGAGCCTCTCTGGTCCACCCAGCGACCGACCTCATCTTCTACACCGGATCCACTCCAGACGCTGAAACAGTGCACTTGATATACAACTAGAAATAGCTTAGATTCTGGCTTGCACAAAACAACCACAAAACCACTACAACAATCTATTCCTCCAAAGATGTAAGTGCTTCTCTTGTGAGTTTGGGTCTGGGCCATAGTATGCGACCAGCGGGTTTGGAACAAACACAATTTGACTGCTAGACTTCAACAAAGCCGTTCAACAACATGCTAGCACTACACAGCTGCCAACAACAATACCGCTAGCACCTGGGATGGGCAGGGGTTTATGGGTTGGATACAAGGTGGCTGGATCACTAGATCGAGGGCACCAGGGCAGAGTATGTAGGTTGTGAAAATCCTTGCAATGGGGTACCCAAAGACTATTGAGGCTAACAACAAGGGGACTTCAATCCTCAAGTGACGAGGCAGTCCTTAAGCCGCCGACCTATTCCTTAACCAAGAGCAGGAATGTTTCCACTTTGTATTGGCAATAGACACTATAAGTGTCCAGCTAGCAACCCAACACACTACGATAGTGCTTCCGTCAATATCGGGGTGAAGGCAAAGTAACTGACAAGTTACAGTCGGTCTAGAGGTGGGGGCACCTGGTCCATCTTCTTCTTAGTGGGCTCGAGTCAACACACAATTACCTAGCAGGTGATCCAACACACTACAGTAATATTGGGGTGAAGGCAAAGCTACTAGCACAACTGCTAGCTGGTTCTCGAAGAGAACACCCTTGGTTTTATACTTGAAGACTCCTCGAGTCAACAACAGGAACCTCAACTTAAGATCTCGACGTGTCCAGAGTCAACAGTATTGATTCCAATAAAGCTACTACTTGTGAAGTGTGTGTACAATCTCCACTAGCAACCTGAGACCACCTGCGCCAACTTCGTACAAAGTTGGGGTGTAATAATCTGAGGTTCTAGCCTGCTCTGTGCTCCTTTTATACTACTGAGGTCCATGGTACATGTGATAAACATAATTAATAAATAAATGAGTGAAAAAATGATGTGATAGGTACAACAGCCAATGAAATGACTGCTGTTGGTTTTATGATGGGTCTATGCCAAGCAGAACAGCCACACTGATCCGCTAGTGTTTATGGGTATCATGAGTGATCCCTCAGCTTTGCCATCAGCTACTGGAATCTCTATCCTGACGAAGCGGAGTTGAATCTGCCGCCTGGAGTCATCTAGCACAGGTCAGAGCACCGGCTAGCAGTCTGTTTATCTGTTACTGCATATGTGGTGACCCGCGCATCTGCACCAATAGCCTGCTAGCTATTCCTCTACTGTCAGCTTGTCTCTGTTTGTGACTCGCGACCCGCGTCGCGACAGTCACGTGCTCGCATCTGTGTTTCAAGTCTCGGGTCGGTCACTAGTAGGGTACCGCATACTAACACCCTTGCTAGAAGGCTGCTAGCACATAGTTTACTACCCTTCAGATCCCAGACTCGCCACTCACACCTCCAGCTAGCGTCCTCGCAGTTCCACTCTCCTGTGTCTCGCTTCCTAGGTGCTAGCACCTTGACTGTTTAGGCTATGGTTATTTCCCGTGGTTGTGCCTTCAGACCGTACTAGCGCGTCACCCTAGTCGTATCTGAGGCTACAACCGGCAGCTTGGGATCACTTCAGTTCTCCTTTATATCACCCAGCCAGAGTCCTGAGTGCTAGTAATAACTTCAGAAGTGCTAGTGCTTTCCCGTTGTATAAATACTGGTCCTAGGAAATCGCAAAATAGCACTAGATGCCGCGCGCTCTTGTTACGGTGTTTCAATGCTTTTCCGTCTGATGCTCTGGACACTTTTCCGGCCACTGCTCTGGATACTTCTGTGCCCGTCCATTTGTCCATCCAACCATCCGGGAATCTGTCCGCTCTCGCTGGCACGTGCTATGTGATCAGGCCCAGGATCACTGTAGATACCTCTGGCCACGTGCTACTGGGTAGTTACTAATTAGTATATAAGTTCCACCTAGTGTGGGAATCCTCATCCTTCCTTCTCTTCGGATTCCCCACTGTGTAGTATTTCCACTCTTTGTATTCTAGTACCCCATATCTATACTTTGATTCCCTGACTAGTTTCCACGCCCCACACCGAGCTTAAGGTCCTTACACGATACAAGCTCCGAAAGCTTATTTCCCAGAAGACTCCGAGACAATGACGATGTGCGATGAATGATATCGATGAATGACAGCAATGACGATAGATGATGATGATGACGATAAACGATTTGATTTCCAGACACTAGATAGCCTCAATCATGTCCAAGATGTTCCAATAACCAAATCCTTGTTCCCAACTAAGGTTTCCCAATGTTAAAGTCCGACAACGATATACACTGCACCAACCTCAGAAATAGCCCAATCGCAAGTGTTCAGCTTACTAATACACAGGTGATTCTGTACCATACTCAAAACAATGTCCTGACTACTTATACAAACCCCAAAATCATATGCAAGTCCAAGACCAAAACAGAAATTAATAAAATTGCCTGAGTTCCCCCTCCCTAGCCATTTATCCGTTGGAAGGCTTCCCGCGAGTGTATTGCCATTGGCCAGTGTACAGGATGATCGTGATGTCTGACCATCCGGTGTTGGTCATCCTAAGGGTTTGAAACCCTCAGTCTCTTGGCTGACTGATACCAAGTTGTTCATCTTATTTCCATTGTCCCGAGTCCTCTCCTGTCACTCCTGAACATCAGATAATGTTCCCCCTGGCCTCCAGCTCCTCATAGATACCTATAGTGAGACTCGTCCCAGAAAGGGTTCTTATTTCCCCGACTCTGCTTACTCGGAATAAGAACAATCCCATCAGATTGCCTTAGCTGCCCTTCACTTATCCTGGAACCTCATCGGAATATACATCCCCAGGCTCCTAATGTCTATCACATGGAAGGTGCACGGTCTATTGGTACAGAAATAAGACTATTTTTGCATGCCCTTGTCACAAGTACATCTGGTCTATTCCATCGTGCAGGAATAAGACCAGCAATAGTCCTCTTAAGAGGTTTGTGGGCTACACATTCCGCTACGTTTTCGAGGCGAACACTACCAGTCTGCAGGGTAGTTCCCTACCCCCTTGTACCCATTACTCTGTGATTGTGACCCAGCCAGTTGTACTGAGACGGTATACCAGCTCTTAGAAATAAGCCTATACTGTAATCAGACTATTTCCAAAACATGCAAAAAAGTGCGGTGTTCAGGTATAGTCAAATTCCAGACAGTTCACAAACCCCTCTTTGAGTCATTCTGGGTTCCACCTCGCATCCCAACCCATGCTATATGGCCTCCTAGGGAGGAGGTCCGTTGATAAGCAGGCCATCTGGCTGTCCCTGGAATCTTGCTAATGTTGGGATTCCTGTGCAATACCAGGTTAGATGTACATCTCCAGGATTAACATGAGTCCCGAATGGTAATCAGGCACATCCTTCATGAGGGCTTAATCAGCCTGCCCGAGAGAACATTAATCAGAACCTCCCATACTGATTAAGGCTCGATTCAATGGGTTTAATAAAAGAGTCCTTATAATCACTTGATTAAGGCTCTGTGGGGCCAACAAATATCAGGGAACTTAAACATCCACTCTGAAGAACAAGTGTCTATCAGCAGGGATAGATCTGTGGGTTGATTTGGACTGTTCTGGGGACGTGTCTGGACACATGATAATCACCGATCAATGTTGCTATCCCAATATGGGTTCTTGACCTGGGCAAGGCTTCATCGGTGTATATCTCAACAACTACTGGGTGGTTCGGGGAGATTAGGGTATCTACAGAAAGCTGATACCCAACGCTCCTTGAATCTGAAGTGTTAATCAAGGGACTTTAACCACTAAACTGGTTCAGCTCTGTTACCAACCCCGCCCCAAATTGGGTTCTTGGCTTGATCAGGAATTGACGAGGTTATATCTTGGGAACCACTTGGTGGATTAGGGAGTTCATGGGGGTCTAACAGAAATGGGAGACTCAGCGCTTTCTGAATCCAATGGTCTGAAGGGCAGGACAACACTATTGGCTTGGAAGTTCAGTCAAGTCGACAACCGATCAGAAACAAGGAGTTCAATGGCAGATCTCTAGCTTACTCAGGTAGTGTAATTAGAGTAGTGTAAGCCTAATTGTACAGTATATAAGGAGGGCAGTTCTACATGGATGCACTACTGCAGTGGTGGTGGCGCAGGTGCTAGATCCCAGTCTCATAAAGAGGACTTGGATCTAGTGCTTGTGGCACTGACATTGGGTTGGCACAGGAGCTAGGTCCTGGTCTCAATGAAGAGACTTGGATCTAGGGCTTGTGTGACAACACTTAGTCCGCACTTGTGATCCTGGACCTGGTTCTATTAAGAGCTTTGGCTTCGTTTGCACAATGTGGATTAATATGTCTTGCCTTCGGTGGAAGTAAAACACATAATTTGGGATCGTGATTAAGATGTGAAGGGATTGAGATTCAGATTGAGAACACGGTACCACTACAGCAGCCTTGGAAGGCTTATTATTTGGGATTATGGGACGGTTGAAAGGGACCTTAAACATCAGTAGCCCTTGGAAGGCTTATATTTGGGATTATGGATCGGTCAGAATGGACCCTTAAACGATTTGATAGCTGTGAAGCTTGGTAATCTAAAATGTTGTTGGAATGATGCACTCGGTTGGCTATGCCAAGAGAGGGGTCTTAATACCACCACAACAGTCTTACATGTCATTAGTCAAGGGCTCTTGTTCTGAGCGCTTGATTAAGGGCTTCAACCAGTCAAACTGAAGTATCTGTGTCCCTTTTCTACTCCTTCACAGTTTTGTGAAGAAGTCTAAAATGCATGAATACTCGTCGGCCTGTCTAAGCTTGCGCAACCAGGGGGAACAGGGATGTGGATTCGGTTAGCGGTTGTGGCTTATGCTGCTGCATTCCACTCAGTCGGTCCATGTTATCAGTAGTACTCCAGCTGTAGACGGACCGAGGCAAAGCCTTTCACCATTCAGTTGGTTTTGCTGCTTGGGGAACACACCAGTTACTAGTGTCTGCCGGGTTTCTCCTGGTTGGGGTTCTCACTGGGTTATTTTCTGTTTAGCTGACCCAGAGGCTGTTGCTGAAATTCTTGTCAGCAGCGGCCTCTGGGTCGGCTAAACAGCGAGTAACCTGACAGGAACCCCAACCAGGATAACCCCATAGATGCTAGTAGCTCGTGTGTTCCCCGAGCAGTAGGACCAGTCGTATGGTGTCCTCCCTAGGAGGCCGTATGTCGTAGGTCGGGATGTGAGGCGGAACCCGGAACGAATTGAAGAGGGGTGTGATATCCACTCAGGTATCCACCCGGAGGAAGCGGGGCAGGGTGGAGACAATGCCTATGTCAAGCCCAGATACTTTATTAGCTCATCTTAAGTTCTAGGCGGTCCAGACCACTAGAGGACTTAAGTGATAGAGAACTCAAGTCATTACAACATGGATTAAATCCAATGTAAAAACAAAATCCCCTGAGAGATTCGAACAGGATACATTCCCACCATCAGGAGAAGACAGTAGAAGGAGTTAACCACTACACTAGGAAGACCATACCAGAAGTCCTCAATCAGACTGTCATTAGATGTTTTCTATGCTTTCATGCCCTCATGGTAAGTACTGCATATGTATTAACTCACTTGTCATTTCTAGTCATCTTTCATCATGTTTTTTTTTATATAGATTAATTTATTGAAACAGATCAATCTCTGAATCATCTATGGATAGTGGTTTGGCCACAGGACCTGAAGAGGCAAAATAAAAAGCAGAAGGTTTAGGTCATTACAAGGCTAACATTGTATCCATGCGTTCAAAGTATTATATCCTCCTGGTGTAGTGGTTAATGCCTTCTGCTGGCAAAAAGTCAAGAGGTCTGGTGTTCAAATCCCTTGGGTGGATTTGTTTTTTTGCACTGGACAGGACTTAAGTGCTTGGGGACTTAAGTGTTGTGGGACTTAAGTGTTATGGGACTTAAGCTCCAAAGGCTGGGGTCCTCCCATATACAGGTGAACCACATGCAGGGCAAGAACTTAAGTTTGGTGGGACTTAAGTTCTGCTGTGGTTCAGACCGGCATGAACTTAAGTTCAGCTCCTTCAATTTCATTCAAGCCAAGGTAGAAGCCTGAGATTAAGACAAGGTAGAATCTACTGTACATGGAGATTCTACCGAGCTTATATAGGCTTCTAATAAATTAAAGTGATCGTGGTCAATCGCCAATCAGTTCCTGTACCGCAGCATTAAGGAGTGTTAATGCTGATACTCCTAGACTCCTGTGTGTTGGTTTCCATGGCGTCGGAGGACTTAGGAGACCCGACGTTCAGGTTTCCTAATCCTGAGTGTCATCGTATCCAGTGGCTCAAACCCCAATTGGTTTGCAACCACTCATGTACTTCATGTACGCTTCTGTGTCATCTGTAGTGTGTCTGGGGACTAGGATCTGTCTGTATGGGTTCCTAGTCCCTAACGTCTTCTGTATCCCGTGGTGCAGACTCCCCGAGTCTGTGGCTTTAGAATCCGAGGCCAGGTTTCAACCGTGAGAAGGTCACGTGGTGGCGTCATGAGAGTCCCATGCTGCTAAGACGTGTCTGTATCCATACGGATGCATTGCGCGAAAAAGTAGAACCCGGGTGATTCATAACACATCTGTTGCACACACTATCAATAAACATATTTCTTGCAATGTCAGGGACAATGGTGCTATCATTGATCAAGGACAGGCATACTTGCAAGTATGGAACCTGTGGGAGTGACTGATTGAAGTAAAGACAATATCAGCATCCAAGATTTGGATCCTGAGGAGATCCTGATGACTTTGCAAAGTGAAGTGGTACTGTGAGAGCAAAATCCGATATAGAGCCCCAAACAGTGGGGGAATCTGATCATTGATGTTTGTTGAAACTGCGGATTGGGTGACTGCTCAAAGTGAACTTGGTGGATCTTGTGTGCAAACAACCACAGAGATGCTCCTGAATTTGATCTGCATACCACATCTTGTTCATCATGTGTTGGCACAAGGTCTTCCATCTTGGAGATGTATCATGTTGGAGTTGTATCCCTGGCAGATAGATTGATGGAATAGAAGACCCGGTGACACTGATATCTCCCAGATTGTAGGATAAAAGACCATGACCTTGCATAGTCACAGTATCACCAACATGCCCCCGTCCATTGTTTACTCAGAACCAGCTGGAAAATGTGGCAATATGCTTGACCATGACCACAAACACTTTGCAAATCATCGCAGATAGCATGAAAACCCCCTTCTTGAGTGCTATCATTAACACAACTCAAGCTGTTCTGAAAAATGTTCATGTGAGTTTTGTTGAACAGAGTCTTATCCCAGACACTTACCACCTACTAGACTGCAACCAAACACAAGGATGACTGTGTTCAGTTGCTGGAGCAAATCCAAAAATTGCTGAATGCAATTATGATTCTTCATATTGATTCAGATGCAGGTGGAGAAATACCTCCAGAAATGCTGAATCATATCGGGAAATTCACTGAGTACTTTTCTGGTCCATTGGTAACTCACCATACTGACTACTGATATCAGGATCCTACACAAAGTCTACACATTTGTGGAGGCCCAACAAAAAGGGCAACAGAGTGAAAAGCTTCTTCCACCAGGGTGAAATGAGCACACTGCTCAAAGACTGTCAAGCTGGATTACAACAAAGCTTTGACTTCTTTCAGGTTGTTGCCATTGCTGTTCAGAAAGATTCACAGATACATTTTTAGTATAGATTGAAGGACTCAGGATTTTACCAGATATTACAGAGATTCTAAAAGATGCAGAAAAGAGACACCAAGAAGTGGTTGATATGATTGAAAAACTCTCAGAAACCACTGCTTCAGAAAGGGCATCTACAGTACGTAATCTAAGTGTGCTTCACCTGATATACACTTACTGGTTCACAGATAAGCGGACATTATTCTTGGTCATCCAATAGGTACAGGATCCACTTTCCTTAGATTGTTTTTGGATTGTACTTATTGGATGGTGGGATTTATCAGCTCTAACTCAATCTCGATGTTGCCATCAGAGCCCAAGATTTTCCATGGCCGGGAGTCAGAGCTCTCGGACATTCTTCACCTTTTCAATAATGGAACTCCAAGGATAGCAATTTTGGGTGCAGGTGGTATGGGGAAAACCTCCCTAGCAAGAGCTCTCTTGCACCATGCAGAAATCATGACCAGATATGGTCAGAATAGATTCTTTGTTGCTTGCAACTCTCCAACAACAAAACTCGAACTGGTGAACCTGATTGGAGCTCATCTAGGACTGAAGCCAGGCAAAGACCTCACCCAAGCCATACTCCAGCATTTCTCAAGCAATCCACCAAGTCTCTTGATTCTAGATGAGCTCGAGACCTTGTGGGAGCCAGCAAGTTCCCGTGGTGACATTGAAGAATTACTCTCACTGCTCACAGGTGTTGAGCATCTTGCATTGATGGTGAGTAAATGGCTTCTGAATAATGCTTTTAACTCACCCAAGGTCAGATTACCATGCGAGGAGCAGAACAACCTGCCAAGGTCTCATGGACTAGGCCCTTTTTGAGGGCTTTACAACCATTGGACCAAGATGCAGCTCGTCTCATATTTACCGATATTGCAGACAGCGGACACAATCTGGAGGAGGTTGACCAAATTCTCTCCCTCACAGACAACATGCCACTTGCAATCAGTCTGCTTGCCCATTTGGCTGATACAGAAGGTTGCTCCAATGTATTATCCTGCTGGGACGAGGAAAGGACCTCTCTAATTTCAGAAGGCTTTGACAAAAGGTCTAATCTGGACCTGTCCATTTCCCTGTCATTATCAAGTCCACGGATCCAGTTGCTTCCTCATTCACAAGAACTCTTGAGCCTCCTGTCAATGCTTCCAGATGGCCTGGCAGATATAGATCTCATTCAAAGCAAGATACCACTTGAAAACATTCTCAAATGCAAATCAGTACTGAAGTCTACTGCTCTGGCTTACAGTGATGAACATAAAAGATTGAAGGTACTGATGCCCATCCGAGAATATCTGCAACGGCACCAGCCTCCAGGAGATCATCTTGTGCAGAGCCTCCTCAAATACTTTGAGGAGATGCTCAAATTTTATGTGGACTACCACGGAAGCCAGTCAAGTTCCAGCACAATTCCCCGATTAAAATCAAATCTTACCAACATCCAGAATGTCCTGCAATGGGGCCTAAAACAGAAACAACCAGTCCTATCAGATAGCATTTATGGGGTATGTTATCTGAGTCAATTCAGTGACCTCAACCTGCAAACTCCAACTCCTTTGATGGTCCAAATTCAAGACTTCCTTCTCCAGCTTGATGATTATCGACTCAAAGCTTATGCTTTGATTGAGCTATCCCGCCTGTGGCAGTATTACCCAATCTCTGATCCTGAGGCTATGGATTCCCAAGTTTTGGCACATTTCAAGCACTTTGATGATCCAGATCTTGAATGTGGGTTCTCTGTTTAACCCTATGTATTGCAACTCACACATGGGCTTCTAGGCAAGTTTTATATCATCAAGGCCCAACACTATCAGGAAATCAATGCTGATCTTATTAGAACTGCAAATATATGCAAACAAACTATATTGTTAGCAATTCGAGCTGGTAACGGCATGAGACACAGTCAAGCCTTGCTTATCCTTGCACGGATTGATATTGGGCTTGGAACTTCTCTATAGCCCGAATGTATGCATATAAATCCCAAAAGCTGGCAAGAGTTTCTGGATATTTATATGGAGAAGCAGTGGCTTTACGTACAGAAGCTTTGTGTTGGAAAGAGCTTGGTGACCACAAGCGAAGCCTCTCTTTGTGTGCCATGGCGCAGGGCCTGCTTGCTCTCTGTGGCATGTCTGATAGTGATGCCAATCTTGGTATCCTGACTACCCAGGCTGAGGTCCACAAGTGTAAATCAGAATATAGTGAGGCCTGGAAAATTCAATCCAAGATGCTTCAGATATCTGTAGACCGAGATGCCAATTGGCATGCTGTTGCATTATTGAATGTCGCTGAAATTGAGGTGTTAACAGGGGTTCCAAAACATGATGTACAAGAGAAGATCAATCTTGCTAGATCTATTCATCCCTATGATGGCTGGTTCCCGGCTGCTTGTGATTGTACCCTTGGGCATCTGTACCTCAGGGAGAAGGATCTATATGCAGCACAGCTTCTATTTCAAAAATACCTCCAATCAGACTCGAGTGCTGATGTAAAATCTTTCTGTCTTGAAAGTCTGGGCAATGTCAGCCAGTGGTGTGCCAATTATTCAATGTTCCGGTGGACAATTATATTCCTTGTATACTCTCTCAAGTTTAAACAGCCCCTTCAGGTTCATAAAGCTCTACAATTCCTTGGGGATACATTTCTTCATCAGCAGGATGAGGACACTGCTATCAACTTGTTCACTGTTGCCCTTGAGGGGTTCACATATATGGATGTCCATCAAAGCAGAGCAGAATGTATGCTCAGACTTGGTGACATTTCTAAGAGTCACAGTGACATGTTGAAAGCGGTTGAACTTTGGAGCACAGCACGGCCACTCTTTGAAAGGTCATCTCAAGCAAAGCAGGTTCAATGTGTTGATGAAAGGCTTGCTGGTATTGGCAGTGATGTTCTGGAACAGCACAGAGAGAATATTGCTCATCTGATGGAGTTCAATGTCCCCATCTGGCAATCTATCCCCTACTGAAGATGAGCAGGTGAAATTAGCTGATGAACCCCTTGAACGAGTTGTAGTTTGAGCTTTTACAGCTTATGTCCGTATCTAATTTTATGGCTCCGAAGATAGTCTGGGTAGCAACAGGTTTCTTTCCTTTTTTTTTTGGTCTGTGTTCTGTAAACCCAATTCACAATGAAAACTCTATTTATTTATTCACATTCAGCTGGTGTTGGCAATCCAGTAAGTATCATCCCTGGTTAGAAACATGGTAAGAGATGGAAGCTGCAGCACTACAGTCTGCTGGATCAGCTGCGTGTAGTGTTTTGATACCAGTGTTTATCTCCATGGCAGTAGTTACATATTTGCACCCGGATGTATTTGGCTATCCAAAGAGAGACCCACCTCAGCAGGAAGTACTTATTTGTGAGCTGGATTTGGTGCTGATTTCAACACTGTACAAAGGATGGGATGGGTATTGGTGGCTCAACTCTATTTCAGAGTAATTACAGAGGCTCCCTAAGACCCCACTGGGGTCGTCAAGTGCCGCAAAATTCACGTAGCATAATCACCATATTTCATAGTATTTTTCCCTATCAAAGTTGGTGAAATTCCTGTACCTTTGATGAAATTCACGCCACAAAAAGAACGCAAACTTCGCGTAGAAAATGAGAGGTTTAACTATAAAAAAGTACCATCTTTCGACGTGAATTGTACAAGACCAGAGCATGGTTGGCACATTCTTTCACTGGCCATTAAACGGATAATCACACAGTAAGGGCATGAAATATAATACAATTTTCGTGAAAAGTACAATGCAGTAACTACTGGTTAGTGCGCCACGCCTGCTTCGGGTTCTTCCCGCCCCGCTTGGTCGCTCTATGCTGCTGACATCCTGGCATCAGCCTCCACCACTTCGTCTTCCGCTTCCTCGCCACGTGCGCCACTTCAGGATCCGAGGCAGCTGTGAACTTCTCGTCCTTGTTACCGTTCAAATCGGCCAGCAGCGGTTGACGTGGAGAGTGCGGGGATGGGACGGACCCGGCGTATGTGAAATGCCGGAGCAAGGCACAGCAGGGGAACCGAGTGGCGTGTCTTGGGGAATGTGGCCTTGAATCTGGCCATGTTAGTCAAAATATGTTGAAACTTGACATAGAGGTGTAGTACGCGCACCGCATTGTACGCCGTCGATGGCTTCTCCAAACGTTGCAACTTCCCTCCCGATTGGGGCAGGCGACAGGTATAGTATAGAGAGAGCACGCACCTGAGAGCAATTTTTCCTGACCTGCATCTGCTTTCTGTGTAGACCCGGGGGGACAGTCTGAGTGGGGGAGGGAGGGGAGCAGGGGATTGTTAAGACGAGCGAAGACAGCACCCATATATTACGCTTCGGCAAAGGTTTGGAGCTTGTGGACATGGGTCCACAAAACCCCCACCATTCGAAGAACACCGGCTGTGGCCGGGCAAGACATGGACAGTGTTTCCAGCCAAGTATGCGTGGCGATTATTCACTGTGACGCGAGAACGATGTCGTGACAGTGGCCAAAGGTTGGAAGAAATGGGGGAGCAAGGGGGGAGACGAAGCCAGGTTGGAAGGTGTTCCGATCAAGTTCCGATGTGCGTTGATGTGCCGTAACTTACTAACAGATGCCTGGCTCCGAGGCACCAAATGCCGAACGGGCCCTGGCCGCTGGCCGCTTTGCGAACGTCCCAACACAATGGGATTGGGGACCAAAGATGCATAGGTTTCCTTCCAATGTATAGTAATTCTGAGACTTCACACATTTTTTTTTCCGGCGGTCATTGAAAAAGATTGTGAATTTCATGTTCAAAAAGTGACCTCTGTAAAGGTAACACTGGTTGGGAGATTCAAGTTTTTCAGCACAATTTACCATGAAAAATGTTGTTTGTTTTTCAGACATTTTTCACCAAAAAAGGTAGTGAAAAACTCAAAACATTTTCATTATTTTGTGAGTTCGAGGTGAAAAATTCAAAAGGAAGCTCAAAAGAGGTGAAAAAGATTTGAATTTTTCACCACTTTTTTCAGTGAAAAATGCCTGAAAAACAAACAACATTTTTCACCGTAAATTGTGCTGAAAAACTTGAATCTCCCAACCAGTGTAAGTGGATGAGTCCATGAATTGACAAGTACATGAAACTAATTTCATGTCCCTAGATAGTGAATTGTTAAATTCACTGCCCGGGTGCGTGAAATTCGCGGGGTTTGACGATTCCAGTGCCCGACACAGTGACACACCTGTCAAAAGCCAGAATATCCGACACAAGCCGGAAAATGCAACACATTGACTGGATTCTCAGCATCCCCGACACATCGCCAAGCCTTCTATTCCTGCACTTCCCTCTGTAGCCTTTCAAGTTGAACTGATGGGATAGCTGATCGCTGATGCGACCATTCCCGAGTTCGCCGAGTGTGATTGGCGCCGTACCCTCCGGTCTCAATGAAAGGAATGTTGTGAACACTTGTAGAATAACGTAAGATAGTCCCGGATACAAAATGTATTGATAAATATCATCCCATATGCACAAGTATGGCCCATTCATTCTACCGATGGCATATAAAATCGGCACCTGAATCCCATTCATAATTGCCATTGATTCGAAGACTTCCCATGCTGGATTAAAACTGAAGCTGAAACAGAGACAGTTCCTGAGAGTGTTGCGTTCAAGCAGAGGCAATCTCGGATTGGGCTGAAAGTTGCACGTTCACAGTAAATCAAAGACATCTCAAACATATAGGGGTTATTGTGATTGGGATATGAGTACAGATAGTTTACTCCGCATCGCTGTTCAAGTTGGACTGCAGACAGGTGACAATAATCCCTGGTCAGACTTGTTAGTTCTTGAGGCACAGATATTGATCTAAATGCACATTGGAGCGTAGATTCATGTTGAATGCCAGTCATTCGATGTTGTTGTTTGTGCATTTGAAACTTATATAATTAGACAGGTTGCGCAAAAGCCGCACAGGCCACATGCAGCTTTTGTGCATTGCGCAAAGCCGCAGGGAAAATGGGCATCTGGGTGGCCAGAACTGTATCCATTTCCGTGAAATATATGCAATTGAAGTGCTTTCAAGCCTTTGGGTACACAGAGTCAGCGAGCAAAACAGCAAAACAGCGCATCAATACACGGCTTGTTAGCTGCTTGTGCATTGCCACATATTTGACATCATACAAGTTTGGCCATAAAAGTTTCGCCCGCCGAAATCAAACAATATCGATGATGCGGAAATGTCAGGTACGGAATATGAGGCTGGAAGTCAATAATGTATCCAACTCACTGAAAACAGAAAAAGCCACGCGGCTTTGCGCAAGAGCCAAAAGCCGCATGCGGCTGTGCGCAACCTATCTAGTACGTGCTGCTCAAAAAGAATCAGGGGTAAAAACCGGCACAATGCACACCCTCCCAGTCGCAGATGTGCACCCCTTGAGTTGATGTTGTGTTGGGCGGTATCATATTCATATCTGTATTGTATTCACCTGCAAGGGCTCATATTGTATTTGTACTCGCAAGCATGAATACAAATACAATATAATATGAATACAATATGGATATATTCAAATGTATTCCGCCACTCAACTTTGGGCAATGAAGACCCACCCAACTGTGCTGAACTATGTTCTGGATATCCTAACACATGTTGTGTTGCACTTTCTTTGGATATTTCATATTTGGATGTGTCTGGGAGTGAAAACTTTGCGGACAAGTTTCATGTCAACATCACTAAATTTTTGATGCCACCAACAGAGGCAGAGATGTTCGGCAGGTGGCAGATTCTGTGCCTGGGGGGTTGCCCTCGGCACATGTATCACTTTGACAGGTCGGCTGGTGAATTATGATGTTCCGACTTGTACCGGGTGACAGCCGTAGCAGCAAAACCAACAACTTTTCGTATTCTATTCAGATGTATTTGAATATGTGTCAGGGGAACCCCTGGCCACTTCTCCGGCCACTTTCACCCTTCTGGCCGCTTCCGCTCCAGATGCTTTTCCATCTGATGCTCCGGATGGTTTTCCATCCACTGCTCCAGACACTCCTGTGTCCGTCCGTCCATTCATCCATCCAACTGTCCGGTCCCGCTGGCATGTGCTATGCGACCAGGCACGGGATCACTGTAGATACCTCCGGACACGTGCTACTGGGTAGTTACTTATTAGTATATAAGTTCTGCCTAGCATGGGAATCCTCATCCTTTCTTCTCTTCGGATTCCCCCACTAGGTGCGTAGTATTTCCACTCCTGTATTCTAGTACCCATATTTATTCTTTGGATTCCCCCGCTAGTTTCTGTGCCCCGCGCCGAGCTTCAGGTTGCCTTTACAATATGCTTGGACCTGTATCATAATATATTCTTATTTTATTGTATTCATATTCTGGTGTATTCATATTTAGCAGAAGTCTCTCAAGCCGTATTGTATTCATGCAAATTTGAATATATTCAAAATTAATTTTTTTCATATCGTATTTTTGGCCAGCACTAGCTGCGATAATGAGATGAGGGGAGGAAGACAGCAAAATGGTGCACCAATGATTGTTGTGATACAGTCAAAGCTGCCTTAACCCATACTTCTCGGTGGAAGCCTTGGGGCATGGGTTAGGCTCTGGAAAAGTTCCTTCTGCTTTGAGTCAAGCTGGGAGATTCCCCACTCATAGTTGGATGCCGTCTCGAGGTTGTGTATCAGGGCTTCATCCACATGGTTCGCCAGATTGTCAAGCCAATCTGCATCCTCCTCGGAGATCTTCTCGCTTTGTTTGAGATGTTCCAGTAGAGCATCCTTTCGCTTTTTTTTTACGTGTTTTTTGAATACAGCAAGACCCTTTCGAAGGATCTCGAGAGACATTGCCAGATTTCTTTGTTTATTGGCACCGAGCAGGATCTACACTTGATCTACAGATCTACACAGCATGATGCAACGTGCAACGAGGACTACTTGTCGACACAACTTCAGGTGGCACATCAATTTTGAATGCAAGAATCAACAAAATTTTCTTAAATTATGGGTTATGACCTCAAACAAATGTATGGATTATGGGTTTTAAGCAGGAACACTGCTGGTGGGTGGCCAAAATGTATGGGTTAGAGCAGATTATGGGTTAGGAAAGCTATGGCTTAAGACAACTTTGACTGTAGCACCCATTCACATCAGACTGTGTCGGATTTGTTGGAACTAACCGAAGTTGTGTTGACTGTGAACAATATTGTCAGACTCATTCGCGCCTAGCCCACTGTTACAAATCCCTGTGAGGCCTTATTGGCTTCTGCACGTCGGCCACACGAAAAAAACAAGAAAACACAATGAGGTAGGATGAAAGGTGACTTGCTTGCATGTACTTACAGGTACCATTTGTCGGAGTTGGCCTCTCTGATTGTTGCAATTCTTTTTTTTTCACCAGATACATGCCAAGTCCTTTTCTTTTGGAGAACACTGAGAACAGATCCCAGGTTTTTGGGGGAAAAAATGGAACCTAACATTCAGTCATGCTTGGGTCTATTTTCCTGGTTCAATTTTGGCGAACCTTTCGTCCTACAGTCAGTAAGAAAGACCCTTGTGATTATACTGCAGCTCGAGAATTTGAATTGTGAGTTGAAATTCATCTGAATGGTCAAGAGGTAAGCGGGAATTCCCGATCACACACAGGCCTCTTTGGCAACTCCCCCGGATTAAGAAACACAGCCACATTGGCGACTTTTAGGCGGTAAAATGAGAAACTTTCAATTTGAAACATTTTTGTCCAACAAGAGGTTCTGAAATTTTCTCTACCCTCTGATTATTGTATCTTTTGGGTCTCCTGAGCCACTCAAAACATTTTAATACTCCCAGCAAGCATTTAAAATGGATTGAATGTTTCGGTGATGGATGATATAAGCACCATCTGATCAATACGTGAAATTTACGCGATGTGAGATGTGTCACTGCCTCTTTCCTTCTTTCCACATTCTTGCTCGCTCTAAACTCATAAATCCATCCTACCATGACTCTCCAGTACCCCTACATCTCCCCGCCTTAATTCCCACGCTCTACTGCCCTCCGAAGACGTCGAGAAGGAAGATCTAACCGGTGTGCAGACTATGGCTTCTGCAGACAGCGGCAGCGCCTCCTGCCCCACATGCTGCATATGGAGGCTGGCAGAACCCTCTTCCTTCTGTGCCATCAAGCTGAAGCCACCCTCTGCTACGTCCCATCAACACGGACCTGCCACTCCATTCATTTGCATCGACATGTCAAGGAGTTTCTGATCCCCAGGAAATTTGCGCAGGTTGCACTGGCCGTCGCAACGCAGCCAAGCAAGTGAGAATCACTGAAGTGTCTGCTGGGAACCCAGAGTGCAGGCAGGAAGGGGAGCAAAAGATGGGCCACAGGATAGATTATAGTTGAATTAATGTATTTCCGATGTTTAATGTGCAGGAGGACGACAATTTGTTGGCTAGAGGTGGGCTAGAAAAGGCACAGACAGTAGGCAGATGGTGGGATGTTGACGGTTACTGCTGACGGTATGCAGTCCGTGATCCGGACCCTCCCTCCCTCCCTCCCCTGCACAGCATGTCAAAACTTTTGGAGGTTGATATCCAAAACTTTGATCCCACCTACCCCTTGTGAATGGTACTGCAGCCAATTGAGGATCAATAATGAATGATCAGGGAAAATGGGTGGTTGGACTGATTTCATGCACAGTGCTGGTTCAGAGCCAAAAATTCGGGAAAAGGTCGTTCAATTCCAAGTTCCACTCGTTTCTCAGAGACTGCAGATCAGGGCTCAGTTGGATATTATGGGTTTGTGGAGAGAAAGTGCTTTCAATTTTCAACCATTCCAAAACCATCTGTTAGCATAATCACACCTGTACCTGAGGCTTCCAACCAGCCAGCCCCGAATGGACTCATAGTTCTTTGACACAACTTTGCTGAGGGTTTAGATATTGATTGGGTCTGATGTGCGAGTCAACCTGAATCACTGGCAGTTGACAGCCATCTCGTTTAAATTAGCAGCCCACTGCAAAATATAACCGACTAAGGGTTCGACCCGAGGAACTATAAATTAAATTATAATGAGTTTCTCGAGTTGGATTGGAACACATGAACCCAGGAGCGGATTATGAGTTGGCACAAACCTTTTCCTTGAGCAGACATCACTGGATTAATCATTGTTGATCTCGGCTCAGTTAAGGATCATCCCCAGTGTTGGATAGGTGTGCCCCAAACTGATGTCCTACCCACAGCTGTAGCCGCTGGAGAAGGTTGATACTATTCATCGTGAAATTTGGACCAGAAAAAATTACAAAAGACTTCCAAGTTCAGTTCCAACACCCCCGGCTTTGCACAAAGTTGAACACAGATGCAGAGATAACTTTGTGGAAATGAGTGGGAGGCCCAGAAAAAATGGCAGTGGACTCAACCTCGGGGTCAGCTCTAGCCATCAAGTATTCACTTTATCGAAAGGATAATACCAACCTGAACTGTAGGTCTTGGCTGTAGAAATAGAATCATACAACCAAAACCGAATAAATGAAATGTGTCCATGCTCAAGTCGAGGGTGGGTGGCCAAAAGGTTCTGCCAATTCAATCGCAATTTCCCCTGGACAACGTGGTCGGTATGCGCCTCAGACAGCAGATGTATATGTACCCCTCTTGCACAGCATGTCCCACATCGGGCAATTGCCGCGCACAGCCAAGGCGCATAGATGTGGTGTCATGTCATGGTATAATTGCAGACTGTATCAAAATAGATGGTTGGAGTTTGGTGCCGAAGAGGCTGAGTTAAGGGGCAGATGATCCATGAGGGGACCGTTACAAGATGCAAAGACAAGAGGTAACAACACACGGCTGTTGCATGTGACCAGAGAGATCAATTGGCAGACACCCGTAGAGATATTGCTATTGTGGCGGACAATATCAGACTCTGCAATTTTCGGAGCCAATGACAGACCTGGTATTGGGGCACCCGGGCATTTATTCATATTTGCTCGAGTTGCAACATACTATAATGTACTTCATTACATTACGACGTCATCTCACAAGGGCTATTGCTGGCCTGAGCAGTTAGCTAAAAGGGATATAATGTGTCACGAACCATTAGAAAGGCGCTGGACGACAATCCTGGTAAAGGGTTGAAGTGGGAAGTCGCTAATGGAACAATCGCGGAAAGTGCCTTACCATCCTGGAAACGGATTGGGGCTACTGCACATCCCTGACTAAGGGCATATTACGAGGGAACATCCTTCTGAATCAGAGGGATCATTGTTGGGCACCATCTGACGTCTCCAGAACTGCCAAGAGAGGACTAGACTTGGTCGATCTACCAGTTGACTAAGGAACCGTACTCGGGTACTAGGAAGCGGCGGCTATCACGGTTTTCAGACAAATCACTTAAGCGGTTCAAAGCGGAACCATTTGAGCGTATGGTTACCAAGGAGGGTAACGGAGTGCTGACGAGGAGGTCGGCTAAAAGTTGACATATCAACAATATCCCATCACGACCGTTCTAAGCGATGTAGATCTTGACTCATCGTTAAGCTCGGCTCGTTGATGTTCCTTATAAATCTCTCTCAATTTTACTCATCGCTTGATATCTGACAGGAGTTCATCGGCTAGCTGCCATACCACTAGTCATATACCCTGAACCCTATTGCTCGTTTGTATCAGTCTCGTTTATATTTAGAATCCTGTAACGTATTTAAGTGGATGGTTATGGGAGGAACACCAGTGAATCTCACCCCACCTGTTGGACGCGAATTTACTAGACTTCACGCTTAACCGGTAGAGTAGTCATTCATTCGGAGACACCCAGAAGCTATACCAAGTTTCGTTTGTTTTCCCTGTTTGAATATTATCTGTGTTGGATTTGGATCTTTATAAACGACGCGTGGACATATTGGATTAACGGAACGGACGCGTGGAATATAAGGAAACGGATCAGACTTGACAGTTGGTTGTAAATCTCGCAAGGATTAGCAATCGCGGATACTATTTGGAATCGGAATTCATAAGAATCACTTGCTTTACGCATCGGAGTATTATCTCCAAACCTAGACCCACATCATACAAAACCGTTGAACATAAAATCTCGTCTGTCTATCGCGATTGCGCCTAGAACGGATCCGAGCAAGTTTTATCTATACGACTTGTAGACCTGTAAAGTCTTGCTTCTCAAGAGAACTAAAGTTCAAATTGCCACAATCTATACTGGATTGGAACCCCGAACTTGCACGAGGACTATAGTGTTTGAGTTGTTGTAGTTGCATTATCGAACCGCGTATTCATTTACAAGGTTTGTGTTGTGGTTATTTCACCGCCAGCCCCATAGTCAGCGTTTCACCGAGTGAGACGAGCAAATGCGCAGTTGGTGTCCCGTGCGAGGCTTCAAGTTAGACCGGAAATCAGACTTGAATTGGAGGTCAGTCTGCTGAACAATGTGCTCTGAACTAAACCCAAACAACCCACTTATCACCCAAATACAACCCAAGTCTTTCCGAAATAAGCAGTGACGCCTACGGAAATGAGACAGGGATCGGAAATAGGCTGATCAGAGAGCGCAAGAGCCAAGATTCAGACAAGTGATAGTCCCTTTACAGGTCCTAACAAGGTTGAAGGGAAGGTATGTGTTTCCTTAGGAAGATGACCCTTCACTACAAGATATCACCGGGAATTGGCCTGAGTGATAATCAAGCGGTGGAAATAAGATGTTTAAAAGCTTCACAGCTTATGAGACAACAAGTATTGAGAGTGGTGGTGGTGGCGACGTCCAATGACGTACAGGAGACCTCAGACAGGTCAGTGATAAACAATTCCAGACGATAGAAGCTCTGAAAGCTTATTTCCCAGACAGCTGAGACGATAGACAATGTTCGATGGCAATGACAATAGACGATGATGATGATGATGAACGATTCAATTTCCAGACACTAGATAGCCTCAATCACATCCAAGACATTTCCAATACCCTATTCCTTATTCCAACTCAGGTTTCCCAATGTTTAAGTCCAACGACAATACACACTGTGCCAAACCCCAGAAATAGCCCAATTGCAAGTGTTCAGCCTACTAATACACGGGTGGTTCCATACCCTACTCGAAACAATGTCCTGGCTACTTATACAAATCCCAAAATCATACGCAAGTCCATGAACAAAACAGAAATTACTCGGAGTTGGCTAATTTCTCCGCTTTTTCTCTGGTTCTTGACTCAACCGCTAGCCGCAGTGGTGATGCGCAACTGTGTGAGCTGGAGCAAGGCTGGAAATATTGCTTGGTTTGCTATGTGTATGTGTCATCTTTATGTGACTCAGGTAGCTAACTTGGCCATATTTGTCATCTTCCTTCAACAATCTCTCTGTAACTTGTGTCAACAGGTCCTGGAACTGAACATTAACATCCATAGATGGTCAAATGACAATGGCCAGTGCAACAGCACCATACACATGGCAAACCCATTTTCTATGAGTATACTGTACATCAACACATGGGCAACATGACATGACCTCAGATTTGGGCCGCTTGCCTCAACAGCTTTACGCCTACACTTACAACATGCATTTGCCTGCTCCCATGCCTCAATATCTGGATCACCAGGTGACACCCTCACATGCATCACCAAATCATTGCTCAAGCCTTCATGTTGTGATTGTAGTGTTCCACAACACCATACATTCCATATGGGTCGATTCAGGGTGTTGCAAGGGTAGGATTTCATGTTTGTGACCTCCCACCGTTGTCTTCTCCTTGTACATATTTTAGCTGCTGGTGCACTCTAATCTATTCCAAATCCAATCAAAATTGTTTGAATCAATTTCTGTGCAGCAGTTCAACTGAGACTCAAAGTCTCGCCGGGTTTGCTTGAATCCCTTCATTCTCTTTCCTTTTTCATATTCTTTTTTTTTGCATTTTCTCAACACAAGACCCAGTACTAGAAAGCTCCGCCTGCATCGGCGGAGACCTTGCTTGCGAAAAAGCACCAAGAAATTTTTTTGATTGTAGCTGGGTATGATCTACAAAGGGCAGAGTGGTGCTCAAGACACTGAGAACCTCAAGATTGTTCTGGTAAATCCCAGAAACCAACCAGAAACACACTTCCAAATCCTATCCAACTTTCCAGCAAACTCAAAGCTATATCAGACAATGAAATCATTTTTTGACCACCTGCTACCCATGGCCTTTGGGAATCGCTGCCAACCGTCCCAAATAGGCACAAGTGCGAAGATTTGGGGCTCGAGAAAATAGGATTTCAAGTTGGGCACAAGAGTTTGAAAATTAGAGGGAATGAAAATGTCTTCATAAATACCTTTTTCTAGAGAACCCGCACCGCAGCTGGCTGGAAAGGCTGGCAGTTGAACATGAAGGTAAGGAAGGTTCAAAATACTTTTCGGGGCTTGTCAATCTCCATGGCACGGGTCCCGAGGTTCAGTATATAACTAGTCACTGGTGGGAAATTTCAAAATTTTCTGCTGAATCCTCAGTGAAAAATGTTGTTTGTTTCCATCAATTTTTTAGCTGGAAACTAGGTGGAAAACTCAAAACATTTTCACCACTTTTCCAGTTTGAGGTGAAAACTCAAAAGAAAAGTTGAAAAGAGGTTACAGCAGTTTGCAGAACTTAGGGCGCAGCCTGTTTTTTTTTTTTTCAATGCATTTTGCGTCGGATGGCTCTCCTGGGATCAATTCTTAGCCGTTTTTGCTGAGAGTATGCTCATTATGTTGGCATTGAAAGTCCGGAGGGCATGGCCTCCTCGGATTTTCTGATGGTCAATCAAATTGCTTGATTGGGAAAATATCCGTGTTTTTGAGCAGGATGGCTGTAGCATTAGCTATCACTGTTCAATTGGCCTAATTTTTTGATATGATGGAGTTAAAGGTGTACCAGATGGCACCAAATACCGGCATTTTTTATATGACTTGTATTTGGCTCAAGAGTTTGAAAAGAGAATTTGGTGTGCTTGTAATATAGATTGCACCTGATGTATTGATCACATTGAAAATGCCGGTATTTGGTGCCCTCTGGTACACCTGTAAGTCCATCGTATCAAAAAATTAGGCCAATCGAACAGTGATAGCTAATGTTACAGCCATCCTGCCCAAACACGGATATTTTCCCAATCAAGCAATTTGATTGGCCATCAGAAAATCCAAGGAGGCTATGCCCTCCGGACTTTCAATGCCAACATAATGAGCATACTCTCAGCGAAAGCGGCTAAGAATTGATCCCAGGAGAGCCATCCGACACAAAATGCATTGAAAAAAAAAAAACAGGCTGCACCCTAAGTTCCACAAACTGCTGTAAAAAAGCTTTGAAATTTTCTCCATTATTTTCAGTGAAAAATGTCTGAAAAACAAACAACATTTTTCACTGTAAATTGTGCTGGAAAATTTGAATCTGCCAACCAGTGAGTTGAGCACTGTTTCTGATAAGAAACTGAGTCCAACTGAGGAACTTTAACTTCAAGTTGTGTTTATGCAAAAACTTGAAGTACATATTACAGTTGGCTAACCTCGGGAAAATTAGGATCATCGGGTTACATCTGAAATGCATGCTTGGCTAATGAAGAAGGTGGAGAGAGCTTGACAAGCAAGGTAACAATGAAATAAAAACCCCAACCATTGCACAGGGGTTTTCAATATTGACAGTGTCCACCTCAGGCTCCAAGTCACGTAAACATTGGACAGACAACTTCATTACTGTTCCTGCACGTCCTCAAAGATGTCGGTAAGTCCACAACAGTTTCTAGATGAGGGTTTAGAATTTTTGTTTGGTTTGCCAATGTAACCTACAACTCATAACTATGGCAATGTAACTGTTTGTGACCCGCCGCTCGCCACTCGCCGGCCTCTTACTATCATCGAGGAAGCAGCAGAGAAGTTCGCCGATCACATGGTCCAGATGATGACATCCTGCCGAATCAGGATCACTGCGTTCAACCGGTTCCTAGACCGGCAACCGGTGAGGCCCGCTTAGGTCCGTCGAGCCGGCGGGCGCCTAGCCAAGGCGATGCCTAGGGCCGTAGCAACGCCTAGACACACCTCGAACAATTATTTTTAGGCGTGTCTAGACGTTGCTATGGCCCTAGGCATCGCCTTAGCTAAGCGCGCACCGGCTCGACGGACCTAAGCGGGCCTCGCCGGTTGCCGGTCTAGGAACCGGTTGAACGCAGTGGATGTTGAGGTTGACTTCTGCTCAAAATAGAAAGACCAAGGAGTTAAGGCGCGTGTATGGAATTGTGCTTGGTTGGGTCTTTTGCACTTAGATTCCGGGACTTATACATCCCCCCGGAGGTTGAACTCTGGGTCCTGAGGGAGTATGTCGTGTGATTGTCCCTAACTCGGAGTACTTGCAAAATAGTTCTGAGCAGTGCTGGAAGATGGGAAATCCACCCTGGGTTGTACAAGCTTAAAGCCGTGTCAATCTAAAAACCGAACCTTGTTCAGTTTCCGAATGTCCAACTGAGCTGAGTCTATGGTACTTTATGTGTAGGCATGTAGAAAAAATCAAAACCCAGCTGGCCGCGTCGAAAGTTGTGAGATGTTGGTGAGAGGAGAAAAATTGACGAGCGCCACAACATATGAAGCAAACAATTGCCGCCCATGTCCTGGATGGTAAGGTGAGGTATATTCCGGCACGGTCCCATTAAGAAACAACTGGGGCCCGTACTACATACAGGCATCACTTAGAAAGAAACAAGCAGATGACATGCCCAAGATGACACGAGGGGTGGTCAGTGTATCAGCCCACCGGGCATCTCTGGCTTGTTCAATCTCCGCTATTCACAAATCTACTGTTGAATCTATTGTACGACCGAGTTGCTATGACCTCCGACTACTAGGTACGTATTGAGTAGGAAGATTTTGATGTCGGTGGTGGTATGGGTCCTTCGTTGGGTTTCCTATGATTTTTCAGTCAGGGTTCACGCGGACTTATAGGCTAAGCAAGCCTTCTCTAATATTTTGTGGCTTTTATATGGCGCTGAACATTCGCAATCGAGGTGAGATAAGTCAAGTGGGGCTGGGATGTTTTTAATAAGTCTGAGAACTTCGAAAATCTAGAGTTGCAGAGCTTTCATTTAAACATCTCAACCCGGATCCATTGAGACACTCCGGACCGATCCGTCCATAGATATTGCCCTCTTGGAGACGACAAACCCGTCTTGGTCTAGCGCGTTCAGGTATTCTTCCCGGAATTCCCGCTACCGTAAGGTACGGGTCTTAGGGAGCCCTAACTTCAGCCACTTGCAGAGCATCACATTTTCGTCATCTATTTTTGCATAAGCACTGATCTCTCTGCCAAAATATGTGGATGGCACAAAAGCCGAATGATTATCGATGCCAACTCATAATCTTGCTGAGAGCAATCCCCCAAAATTCTCGCCCGATGTCGGATGGACACGTCAAATCACCCCAACCGTCATTCAGCCATCAAGACGTAACTTGCTTTCTCCTCCCATGTCGCCCACATCACTTTCTGTGATCCTCTTCCTCCATTGATCCCTGCTTTGAAATAAAGCAAGTAAGGCCGACAAGCGGCACGGCCTGCTACCGATTGATTTCAGTCATGGAAATAATTTTTCAAGTACAAAAAGTAGTGTTGATTCCGGGCGCCGGCACACATGTGTTGTTCTGCACAAAAATTATCATAGTTAACATTGGTTGAATTGCAAGAACAAAAAACAAGTAGAAAACTATTACAGCTCTTTGCAGAACTTAGGGCGCGGCCTGTTTTTTTTTTTTTTTCAATGAACTTTGCATTGGATGGCTCTCCTGAGATCAATTCTCAACCGTTTTCCTCGAGAATATGATCATTATGTTGGCATTGAAAGTCCGGAGGGCATGGCCTCTTCAGATTTTTTGATGGCCAATCAAATTGCTTGATTGGGAAAATATTTGTGTTTTGAGTAGGATGGCTGTAACATTAGCTATCATTGTTCGATTGGCCTAATTTTTTGATACAATGGATTCATACATGTACCGGAGGGCACAAGATACCGGCATTTTCAATGTGGCCCATACATCAGATGCAGTCTATATAACAACACCGTATTCTGTTTTCAAAGTCTTGAGCCAAATACAGGTCATAAAAAAAGCCGGTATTTGCTGCCCTCCGGTACATCTGTGAGTACATCATATCAAAAAACTAGGCCAATCGAACAATGATAACTAATGTTACAGCTATCCTACTCAAAATACAGATATTTTCCCAATCAAGCAATTTGATTGGCCATCAAAAAATCTGAAGAGGCCATGCCCTCCGGACTTTCAATGCCAACATAATGAGCATATTCTCAGGGAAAATGGTTGAGAATTGGTCTTAGAAGAGCCATCCAATGCAAAGTTCATTGAAAAAAAAAAAAACAGGCCGCGCCCTAAGTTCCGCAAAGAGCTGTAAAAACTATTATGCGGAGTGGGCTGACACAATACATCAGATTTAAATTTGACCATGTAGAGGGAGTAAGACTCCGAAAAGGAAACACAGAACACAGTTTGAACTGCTGCAGAAAATAAACCCAAGATCATAGAGCTTAGACTGCGCCTGAAGTTTCTGCACATTGTCGGAGAGGCAAGTCAGAGGCTCAGAGCCGAGAGCAGGGTTGTTAAGTCACCGGATGTTGTTCACGTTGTAGGTGTCGGCAACTCTGGTTGGAGGAAACAGCCACCTGTAGCTCTCGAGAAAGAAGGAAACAATATGGAGAGAGAACGACGACGTTGATATTGAAGAGCTAGGCCCAAAGGCAAATGCCAAAAACTAGATGACGAGACGTGCCTGACATCACAGAAATTTTTGGCAAATCAATGCTGACGCGTGGGAGGCTCAGATATCGTTTCAACCAATCAGAGAGCCAGAAAAGGCGCTTACGCAAAAACTGCTGACGAAAACGGGAGTTTACTGCAAAAAGCTTAAATCGGGCTCCCTAAGACCTGTACCTAACGGTAGCAGGAATCTTTCCCCTGTCTCTCGGCTTGGTTCTGTCTCTGAAGTCTTGGCTTCTCAATTGTCACTTCGGGGTTCTGTGCATTCGATCAGGTGACTCGAGGTTGATAAAATATTTCTGTGCCTTGTTCGTGCCGCGGGGACTGTTGCGCTGGGAACACCGTTGCCAACAAGCATCGAGGAACTGCCGATACACTTGGAACTGGTGTGGGCCAGAGAGGGCAAGCCCGGCCTCCTTGCCGAACGGCTACCTCCTTTCTTTCTGTCCCCGTCGTCACGCTCCAGCATCCTGCGCAGTTCCCCGCGCCAACCTAGTCTACTCATCCTCGCACTCCAGTGCCGTAGTCTGGGCAAGTCCTTTTGTGTATGCCAAGGGCATTTGTTGCCATATCCTCAAGAACTCTGTGAAGCACTTGACCCTCCGCCTCAAGAAATTTTCGTTAATTAGTTACCACAAGTGGCAAGAACACCACCTCAAATTCTGTCCAAGTACTCGGTGGTATCTCCTTTAACTACCCTTGCTTCAACGTCCTCCGGCAAGGTGTAGCCTTTTTTTTACACCGCATCTGGTTGCGAGCTTTTGATTGTCCTTTTTTGGTGGAGGTGTGTGCAAAATGTGCCGCTCGACCGCTTCAAGTGCTCTGGAGCATTATGTACAAGGTGAGAGCCCCGCATTTCTGCGGTACTTAATCATGCTAATATACTCCCAAGCTCGGGTTCCAGATTCGATCTCCTCTCGCATCTGCCCTGCATATTATTCTTGATTCTGACAAGGCAACAACCATAGTTGGCGGTGTGTACTTGCTTTCAATACTTAGTGTAGGTTATGAGCAGTATCATCCCTTTTTACCTGACCACTGTCCGAATCTCGAGGACCTGGCAATGTCAGGATTGTGGCGAAATGAAACATCTGTTTCCGGCTTTGATGATAGGCGCCTTTTACGCTAGGTAATCTTGACTATTGATACGTAGTCCGGCTAAGCTGCGTCCTTCAGTATGACCAGATGCCTTCGATATCGTTGGGGACTCAGCTCCATTTGGATTCTCTGCTGCGTCAAACCTAGGGAATGGATTTGCGCTACTTTATTCAATTATTTTCTCCAATACCAGCCTGAGTGCGTGCATCGCAGATGAGCAAACCGGAGATTGTAGCGTGGTCAATGAGCCATGATATATGTCCATTCAAATCGAGCTTCCACTGCTCCGGTCATGTTCACAGTGCCGCCCGGTTTTTCACTTCCGCGGCTTTGGATAACCTAGAAATCGGCCTCAAAATACTGAAGCAGAGGTGCGTTGCAGTACATAAATTATAATGCACCAAGTTAATGTTGTCTTTTTATTATTATTTTGGCCGATCTCTGATATCCATTTGAATTCCGCTTCCATATCCTCCCAGCTTAAATTCAGCTGAGATCAAGATCTAGACCTCATGGTACAAGATAAGGAGGACTCGGGTATGTGTGATATCGGAAGTTTTATGCTGCCGCGTCGACCAGCTCACATTGGGCCGGCTTCGCATTTTGGATCTATTCTTGACAGTTGACAGAGCTTGAAGACGGGAAGATTCATAGTGGCGGGCTCTGCCGCTTGTCGGCTCTACCCGCCTTATTTCGGATTGTGTGCGATGGGTCATCAGGATGCACGAATACTTGACAGGAGCCGGGCGGGTATATTATACTCCCGTGGGAGCATTTGTGAGGCACTGCGGCGGGCGGCCCGTTGGTTCCCTGCACCGACGCGTTGCTTGGCACAATCCTTGCTGATGTTCTTTAGGAACTGTTTCCCTTTTTGTGTCAAAAATTCCTGTCTGAGGCTCTGCAACCTGGGCAGATATATCGCCCGTGAGGTAAGACAGGAACTCACTTGCAACTTTGACGCTGCGCGCAGGCCGTAGTGAGGGCGTGTGATGGACTCCTCGGCCGCGTTTGGGGGATCTGCACAAGGCGCTGATTAGGCGTTAAAGTTTAAACGGGAGCATGTCAGGCCAGAAGATCCTCGGTAGCGCATCCCTCGGATCTCCATCCCAACATTTCCAGGGCTGGTGCAGTTTCGAGCGACAAGCCTATGATCCAGAATGAAGGGGCTCGCGTAATGGGGGAAGCCTGGGGAAGCTTGGATTTTCCCTGCGTCCCCGATCACGAACGGGTTGAGTGAATTCAATGAATAGATGCGGAACTGGCCGTAGTGTTGCGCAGCTGATCTTTAGCTCGGCGCCACTTTTTACGATAAGGCCTTTCTTTCCCCTCCGTTCCGTCAACGAAGGGGCACCTTTTTTTCGTGCAAAGTGGGCCCCGTAAGTTGAGAACCACCTATACGTAGAAAATGGACCCTTCGGCCAACACCAGTATCACAATTTGATCCGAGTTTCGCGCTTCGGCTCATACCGGTCGATTTCTCCTCCGCTCCTCATCCTAATAAGCGACCCGAGCCAAGATCGGCGCTCAGGAACTTATCAGGGATGCAACTATATGCATATGGAAAGGAGCGGGAAGGGCAGCCACAAGCGCCGGCAGCGGGAAAAGCATCAGCTCAAGACGATACTTATTTATACGATTCTCAAGAACCGATGGTAGCTAGCACTCGGAACCCCACAATATACGGATCCGATTTTTTGAATCTGTCGCCGCTCTCTCAATATTCATTCACTCTGCACGCTCGGGATGTGATGGAATCACCGGATCCGCGTCTGCGTCTGGTATGTCCCCGGATTGTTTCATTTTTCACTTGGCCGACGGATATCTAGATCCATTTTGGATGAATAATGGCGGGCTGAGCGTAGCTAGCAAGAGTGCCTATAACCCAGGCTACAAGGTGACGATGTCGCCTGTGGGTTAGGCTCGCTGGAGCGCTCATGCAATATTCTAGGTCTTCCGCAACGTCAAAACCGACTACCACGTGCGTGTTTCCAGTTCTAGCATTACCCTTCTGACAAGCGAATTGTTAGGCTGTGGGAGATGGGATTGCTGGTATGTCTTGTTTCCGAGGCTCTGCGCGCAAGTTACGACTCCTTCGCAGACGACACCGATGCGATCAATAACGCGATTGCCGGTATGTCCTGAAATTTTCAGCGGGCTGGCTCGCTGAACAGATGGAACAGATGGCGGCCGTTGTGGACAAGGATGTTTTTCTTCTACTGTGCGCTCTTATGATCATTCTCCCTGATGAATGTAATCGAATACGACAGATCACCCCAGCAATCATATTCTTTCCTCCCGGCAAAGTAGGTGGCCGCGCTTGGTCGTGTATTGGCTCGCTCACCATCCGCAGTACCGTGTTACCAAACCAATCATCCCGTGCGTAATTTCTCTCATGTATACTCGCTCCTGACAATCCGTTACAGTTTCTACTATACTTCTCTGTGAGTGTGGCTCTTTTCGATGGTAGAAAGCAGCTATTGACCATGGGAAATAATACAGCGTTGGCGACTACAAAAGCAAACCTACACTCGTTGCAGATGCCAATTTCCAAGGCATTGCTGTCATCGGTGAGTCGTTTAGTTAGTTGGATACTAACCTGGCTTCTCACTGGTCTGATTTAGATGCTGACCCATATATCCGGGTGAGGTGGGCCCGGACGGCAACGGTGTGAATTGGTGGACCAACCAGAATGTATGTGTCTATCCTCACTGTGTGGTAAAAACATCTCACCACCGAATTTGGGCCGCAGAATTTCTTCCGCTCTGTCAGAAACTTTATTATCGATGTCACGGCGATGCCCCCCGATCAATTTGGGTACGTATATCC
Source organism: Mycena olivaceomarginata (assembly GCA_029378375.1). Lineage (NCBI taxonomy): Eukaryota > Fungi > Basidiomycota > Agaricomycetes > Agaricales > Mycenaceae > Mycena > Mycena olivaceomarginata. The sequence goes on along the minus strand of JARKIC010001994.1, from coordinate 5,958 downwards.
TGTAGAATACTGCGTCCACTACAACGCTGACTGTTTCGTCAGCACGGGAATCCACTGGCAAGTTGGCCAGGCCAGTTTTCTTCGTGTTCCTTTTTTTAATCAGGAGGCCTCATCTTGCAAAAACAGGCGACTTCGTTAATAAATATAGACTTCAAGATGTCGAAAGCGGCCGGTACAAAGCACCAGGGGTACGCATATTTGATTTACCGTATCGTGCATATAAATCAACCATTCACTCAGTATATTCATGGAGAACGGCTCAGGAGGCTTCATGTCCGACCTCACTGCGTTCCGCCCACTGGTAGACGGCGGCGTTTCGAGACGCCTCGCTAGCGCCTAGCCGAAGGCCGTGTCTAGCCGCATCTAGCCGGCTAGTCACATCCATTACGAGGCGTGACGAGGCGGCTAGACAGAGCTCCAAAACCAAGACTCCGAGATGGAGTAGTCTCACCATCGTCGAGGTCTGAGCAGTGTGTCGTCCAACTCAATTGTATGCTGTGAAGTAGTTAATTCCAGATGTATCGGCTTTCGTCGTTGATTTCGGCTCCGTTGTTACAGCGCAATCAATGACAGCGTGCCTTGACCATGACGGCATTGCATCAGTTCTCAGCCCGTCGAGTCCCGACCACTAAGTAGTCCAACGGCACATGCATCCAGCCCCGGAGCCCCGCCGTCTTTACAATCAGGATATGGCCGAACACTGAGAAGATCAAAAACCTTCATGGACTGCAGGTACTCTTGTCGCTAGATGAAAACTGGCAGCGACATTTTCCGGCAATGCTATCAGCTTGATTTCTGGCAACAGCCTGGACGCTCCAGCTCGCAGTGGTCAGGGAAGAACCCGGAGGGAAAACCTTGGTCAGTCACCATGCTTGCACAATTTTTTTGCTGCACAATCCTTCGTGTCAATCGCCGACATTTCTTCGCTGTATTCTCCTTTAGCACATTGGTTCTCCGTGTCTTTGCGAAGTTAATCCTAGTACTTATCGCACACCACATGGCAAGTTCTGCTAGTATGAATCTCTTGGGCTAATTTTGCAGGGTCTTCGTAACGACGTGGGAGTAAGGGCCTTCACGAGGAAGTTGTGTCGATGCAGGAACCAGACCTTGCACGTGGTTTCTTGTCCAACCTGGTGAGTGTTCCGCACCACCCTTGGGATGTATTACTCCCTTGTAAATTCCGCTTGTCTCCGCCTATTCTCCAATTCGATACACCACTCTGTTCTTGACGGTATGGGTTTATCCCGGTTATTTAGTGTGAACTCCTGTCTATCTTTGAAACTGCCCCTGTATTGAGGTATATAAGCTCCTCCTCAATTTGCTCTTCAAGTAACACTCATGTCGGGACGACGAGCTCGTGCACCAGGGCCTATGGGAGCTGGTCAATTGTGATCATTCATTCCCTTTTTCCCGCTTGCTCACGAATGCACAGACTCTGCTCTACCCCAAGTCAACGCACCCTTAATGCACCCCGAGGCAGAACAGCAGCAAGGGGTCTTGGCGTCATGGGGTTTGCACCTCCAAAGCCGCAATCACAATCTACATCACCTCAGCCGTACGTCACTGTCTACATTTTTCAATTCTATATGACTCTAACATATCATGGCAGGAATCCGGCGGAACATTCGTCAGATCATGTCAACGCTACTCCACCGGAAGATCCAGTGTTTGTTTTTTGAAGTAAAGGTGTATTTTTTTCTGAAATACCAGTTCAGTGTCGAGAACGACGACGGCAGTGACCAAACACAGTGCCTCCTCCAGCTCATACGCCAGAGCCTGATTCTCACTCGACATCGACGGCATCGGCCAGTTCGACTCTCGGTCAGAACTCCTGGATTTTATGCGCGACACTTCTTGTTGCATTTCTCCACACGAAACACCACCTGTCTTTCCGTGCCTGTGCAATCATCTTGGCTGCTCTCAACACCTTCTTTCGTGCTATCCCCGGCGATATCTTGGCTGGAGAGTCTCTTCCGCTTACGTTGAAAACGGTCTTTAGTCACCTCGGCCTCAAAGACAAATTCAAAGTCTACCCAATCTGTTACCTGTGTCATCGGATCTTCAGTCCCGACATCGGCCACGACACACTCTGCGAGGATTGCGATAACGCTATTTTTCGTCCTCAGACCCGCGCTCTTTTTCGCCGACTGTTCGAATCCGAAGATGCTGATTCCGACTCCAGCACTGCGACGGCTCATGTTGTAGCACCAATCCAGCTTCTGTCAGTTGGCTTGGAAGCACTTTTTGCTCGCCCTGGCATGGTTTCAACTGTTAATGAATGGAAAACTCGGGATCAAGTACCGGAGGAGTTGAGATCCATGCAGGACGCAAGTGTGTGGCGTACAATCAAGGGTCCCGACGATAAATTGTTCTTCTTTGGGGACCACTGCCAGGATGAGATCCTTGGCGTAACATTCAGTCTGGATTGGTAAGGAGATACTTTCCTTTGCTCTAACGATTCTTTAAATGCAGGTTCGGACGTAAAACTAGCAGCTATGGTCCTAGTCACTCTTCGGGTGCAATGAGCTTTTGCATACAAAATTTTGCGAACCGAATCAAGTACGTGGACTTCGGTTCTCGGAAACCAAAGATTAACCCCTTCCCCAGATATCGTGCAGGGAATTGATTTTCGGTATGACCCCCGGCCCCACGGAACCAACTTCCGAACAACTGCAACATATTTAAAAATAAATGTCGATGATTTGATCATGCTTTACGACCATGGCATAGTCGTTCGACCACCGGAACATCGAAACGGTATGTTCTTGTGATCTAAAACATACAAGACGTTTTGTTTTAGGCATCCGAGTCCGTGTCGCTCTGTTGGGATCATTGCCGATCATCCCGCACTCTGTAAGCTGTGTGGCTTTGCCGATCAGTCACACGGAGGCGCCATGTACCAAATGCCATGTTCCTCGGCTGAGATGTTCAGTGACAGGGCATTGCGAAACGGTTGAATTTCAAGTTTTGTCTGAGAAATTGCTAACCAGTCAGCCAGGGTACCCTCGGCGAGACGGCGAAGAACACGCCGGCGATGTTTTGAGTACGCGAGCTTTCCACCGATGAAGCACGTGAGGAATTCTTTGCGGAATGGAGTGCGATGGACAGAGTTTGCTCGCCTTTCATATTTCGACATAGTGAGGTTTTCAGTGGTGGACCCTATGCATAATTTATTATTGGGTAAATGATTCCTTCCTTACGAAAAGTAAAACACTCATTGTTTAAAGGCATCGCAAAGACACAGTGGTACGGCCAGTGGATCAAGACAAATACACTCCGTGCAGACACCAAACTGAAAGAGCGAGAGCTTCACCTCATCCACAATTTCTTGGAGACGGTAAGTGTTCACGCTTTCAACTACTCACCTGCGCTGATGGGTATTAGTTTGAGGCGCCCTTGTGGGCAGGCCGTCTGCCATTGAGAGTTGGGGAGCCCGCCGGCGGATCCCTGACCGCCGAGTACAGTTTGCCGTCACTGGTCCCTGGGCAATGATTGGTGAGCTGTTTCACTGCCTCACGACCCGGTTGCACCTGATTGAGCACCTTAGATTCCATGGTATGGGATACATTTATCAAAGAGGCGGAAAAGTCCCACGAAGCTGCCACAACCAAGTACAAGAATGCAATGAAAAATTGGCGGAAAAATCCGGATGCGACTGAAAAGCCAACTGCTCCATCTCTCGAATGGTCCGCGGCGAGGAGCTGAATTTTCTTCTCTTTGCTCAGGCGTTGAAAATCCTGGTTGGAAGCGCAATCCGGATCGACAAAGTTCCGGTTGCAGCGGATCTTCTTACAAAGTATCTGTTGGAATTCGCACAGGTGTGTTGCAAGTATTGTCACTACTTACTTAACAATCATATAGCTATATGGGGCGGACGAGATGAAACCAAACCATCACTGGGCAGTACACATTCCCGATCAGATTTTGGACTTTGGCCCAGTCTACACATTTGGGCATTTCTCACCGAATGGCTCAACAAAATTTTAAAGAATTTGAACAGCAACAATTGGACTGGCGGGCGCTTGGAAGTTTCTATGATGCGGGAATTTCTCGGACGGTTGCATTCGATGCAGTCGTAAGCCAGCATCAATTTCTGTTCACATCGTACTGCCAGAGCTTGAGCGCAAACATTATCAAGCTCTCACCGAGGATGCAGAAAAGGACGAGGCACTGGGAACTATCCAGGATGCCGCACGGGATGGTTGCATAATTTGTTATCTGCATGCTCAGACTTTGACAAAAAGTTCAACAGCGCAAATATCAACTCGTGTCCAAGCTGGCAGCGTGGCCCAAGCAGCCGAAAAACTGAGTGATGTCTTGCAGGGCCATGGAGCAATATTACAACAAAACGCGGACACAGGTCCATCAGCCGCTCGCACCCAACCCACCACCCAATACGGTTCCGCTCAAGTTACATGCAGTGGCTTATAACTTTGCGCTTCTTGACGGGCGTCGCATTACCCCGACGTCGCGATCTAAGCGCAACTCCGCAGGCTCCTCAATCATCCAAGCGAGAATCGGTGATAAACGCTGTGCGGGTGAAATTCACACAATCTTCGTGCACCAGCAACCCGGCGTTCAAGACTCGACGGACAGGTTGTTAGTCGCCGTCAACTGGATGAGGCGCTCAAAATGGACACCCTTGAGAATCCGACATTTGTTTGGGACGATTAGTGAGCGTCGTGGTTCCCAATTGTGGTAGATGCACTGACTTTCCGCACGCCTACTAGCCCGGAGCTTGGTGTCGAAACATGGGAATTGGATCAATATGTTGATCCACTCAGCAATGATCCTCCGACAATAATCCCTCTGGCTGACATCCATTGCCAGTTATGCCGGGGAAGAGTTACTCATGTGAGCCCAAAACTCTGGATGACGATAACACTGGACCGAGTATGTGCATTGCCGAACTATTGCTTCCACTGATCATTTTTTTAGTTTCCCACATCACTCAATGCGTACGGATTTGCGGATATAACGGAGGACTCTGTAGTTTAAATAGAGTATCGAGGGAGAATCACGAGTTGTAGTCATTCAGTTCTATCTACTAGCTGTATCAGTTCATGGGTATCGTATTTAGTCAATTCGCCGCCTCGCCACTCGTTGTTGCCACACCCAAGCGTGCAACTTCGTCAACATACCACCCAGGAGCCGCCGAATCATCCGCCGCCGTATCATCCGCCGCCGAATCCGTGTTCGCGATGATGGCGTTGGTCACATTGTCGAAGAAGCCCGGATCCTGCATTGAGCTAGAAAGGTCGGGTCGAGACCCGGCGGATTGCCATGGGTGTTCCAGTCGGAGAGAGTGATGGTGTTTCGGGAACTAAACGATTCGCTTCCAGCCATGGAGCAGATATGGCAAAATTCCACGGTGCGTAATCAGGGATGCGTGGGGAGCTTCGGCCAGTCCCCTCACCCTAATGTACTTGATCGTTGCTTGTTCACGTGCGGTGAGAGTCGAGAACCAAAACTTCTGAAGCGCATGGAGAGATTGGATAGCTGGAAGCATAAGAGACACTTTCAACGATGAGCAACAAAAAAAACTTACCGCATCTGATCGCCATTCCGGTTTAAGTACTTCGACAAACTGAAGCTTCGCCAATGTATCGCGCGACGTGACCGAAAGTCCGTTCTGAGCCGCCATGCGGAGCTTCCAGGTCTCGTGGCTCTCGTCGGATTCGAGGTCAGGACCAGACGCTTCGTCTGATTCGTAGCTTCGTGTAATATCCCTCGAGAGCGACGTGATCAAGGTTGAATTTCGCGGCAAATGCCCGTGTGATTGTTTTTTTCTGTACAACTTTCTGTCCGTCACCTCAGAGAATCGTTCATAGAGACTTAATGAGACTATATAACATACCAAGACCCGTCGTTGCCTCTGCCGATTAGCTTGATCGCTGAGCGCGGCTTTCGCTGCAATTTCCGGGTTGTTTTGCCGCCGCCACTGAGTCTTCATACTGT